>OMNR01035065.1:0-11722 GCA_900303205.1 Mora moro
CAGCTGAGAGATCATCCAAGGCAGCAGGGGCCTACACGCCACGGCCACCCACAAAGATAAAAGCGCAACAGAGTATGTTTGTAAAACGCGAGGAAAGCGGCCCTCCTCTGACAAAACTCTTAGATGTCTGAAGTTCTGTAAATGGCATGGGGGGGGGGGAACCAATATAACTGTTAGGTCATTTTAAAACAATCGGGAAACTCCGTGTGCGTGTTTGAATAAAGTCCCCACCTAGTGCAACCGCATTTCCTGCTTTGCTAAGTGTGCGGATAATTGGAATTCATTTGCAACATGTCTTTCATTCATACAAGCATACCTCACCTTCGCATGCAACAGGCAGGTGCTGTTTGACTTTTATGATACATTAGTGACAGCTTGCTTGGGTCTTTAAAGTTATCCTGATATCGTTGTCATATCAGGATATGCATGCAAATATGCAAATATCCAAACTTCAATCACGTCCACAAATTAGGATGCATGGTGTAATGACTCGGGTTAGGTATGATACATAGAGCGCACTGAGCCCTCACGCAGTTGCGTGTGAACCTCTGGCATACCCAGCTGAATAAGTAAGCAAAGCAAATGGTTGCGTAATAAATGAAGAATGTTTTGATAGTGACTGTGCGCTTATTAGTTATACAGGCTAAATAAGTAGGCCAACATTTTAGACACGAACACATTTAACACGCCATCGTTTCCTCATATTCACTGTCTTGACTGAAATCCAAAAACTCCGCCTAGACAACCAAAAGCTAGACATTTTGCTACCCAAAGGATAGGGGTAATATTGTTATATTATAAAGATGATTCATATAATATTCTCAGACAATATCGCATGGTCCATTTACAGTGCTATTTTAACTGAATAGGCACATACATTATGTACCGTAATAGGCCTAACTCTCTACCGTACAGTGCAGGCCATTTCCTAGAGGGGTCTCATTTCGAAGAAATTTCCCTGCTGATGTGTTTTGCAAAAAAAAAGGAAAACATTACTAACAATGCCTCTAAACTGATACACTGGCGCCCTCTCGTGGACGAAACCAGGTGTCGCGCTGGTTTTACAACTACAACCACGTGACCCTGCAGAGGCACCGCAATTAGACGGCGAGTCCGATGTCACTTCCGCGTTGTGTTTCTGTCGATCTCGTGGAAGTGAAGTTAAAAAAAAAAGAACCGCAATGGACCGAAAGCCCATTGACGCGTTATTGTTTGATTTAGACAACACACTCATTCAAACTGCGCACGCAGGCCGTGTTGCAATAGAAAAGGTGAGGTTATTAGCAATACAAACGCTGAACGTTTTAATTACATCGGTTTAATGGTCTGATTAATACTTAAAATGTAAGAGCCGTATTTAGTTATTTATTCCATTTTATACGAAATTCAATCCGTGCGAAAGAAATGACATGGTGTTAATTTGTGGCATTTTTGTTTGTATCCATCCCGTTTTAGACCAACGACTTATTGAGGAAGACGCTGGGCCTCGGTGACGTCACCATAGGCCAGATCAATGAAAAGTTCAGACATAAACTGCAGCACGAGACTTTCGCTCCCACGTCAGAGCGGACTATAGACGAGGTGCGCGTGGACCACTGGGAGCAGAGCATCCGGGAGGCCGCGGGCAGTTGTACGAGGTCGCTGGCCAGCGACTGCTATTACCTCTGGAAAAGCAGTCGTTTGGAGCTCCTCAGCCTCAGCCCGGAGATACGCGCCCTGCTGGAGGATCTGAGAACCACATACAAGCTGCTACTGCTCACCAACGGGGAGAGTCAGACGCAGAGGGAGAAAATAGCAGCGACGAGGTGCGAGGAGTTCTTCGACGCCGTCGTAGTGGGGGGAGACCATGCGGAGCAGAAGCCGGCCCTGTCCATCTTCAGCCACTGCTTCGCAGTGCTGGGGATAGAGGCGAAGGGCTGCGTGATGGTCGGGGACTCGCTGGATACAGATATCCAAGGGGGCTTCGATGCTGGGGTGCGAGCTACGGTTTGGATTAAGAACTGTGGAGCACCGCAAGACACGTGTACGGCAAAACCAGACTATACCATTCCTACTGTGCTAGACTTGCCTGGCGTTCTCTGCAGAATTGAATGAAGAACATTGACCTCGTGTGAAGGAAAAAAATGCCAAATAAAATTATTTATAATTGGGTCAGGATGAATGCCAACATCACAACACTACATTCAAAATGAATCTCTTGAATAATAGCTGTGTGTGTGGTTATTAAAGATTGTATCAATCATATAAACAGCTTCAATAGTCTTTATTGCTCTCTTTAAGCAGAACTTAGCCATAGAAACGCCCCTCTGTTTGGGTCTATGTTCCTGAAATCATAAAATAATATTTCAACCCCACCCCCCATCATCATTAAGCCTTTTCATCCAGCTTCAACCATATCATTCAACATCTGAAACACAACCGTGTATAGAAAAATACTTTAAATACAACATTACAAAATCGTTCCTCCCTTTGCGAAAAGGCCCCCACGGCCTATATCCGAGCCGTGCGGTGGAACCCAAACACATCCTCGCCCAATG
This sequence comes from Mora moro, assembly GCA_900303205.1. NCBI lineage: Eukaryota > Metazoa > Chordata > Actinopteri > Gadiformes > Moridae > Mora > Mora moro. The sequence goes on from OMNR01035065.1 coordinate 2,538, forward strand.
TCAAGGTCCTCGAGAGGGTTTCACTTTACATTCAACCTGACTTTGATGTTCATCGCCGCAAGCTCGGCCACAAAGTAGCGGAAGACGTAGGGCACGTTGATGGTGTCGATGGAGTCGCTCTGGCCGCAGAGCGCGCAGACGGTTTTGCGGTGGCGCAGCATCGACATGGTGGGCTTCTCCAGCAGCGGCGACAGCAGGCTGCCGCAGGTCACGCACACCTCCGCCTCCGAGCGGTCCGAGCAGTTGAAGAGGCGGTCGTGCAGCAGGAAGGAGGTGCCGTGCGCCAGCAGCGCGTCGCGCTCCATCTCCCCGAAGCGCACGCCGCCCTGCAGGTTCCTGCCGCCCACCGGCTGGTTGGTCACCTTGTCGCGCGCGCCCGTGGTGCGCACCTGGAACTTGTCCGAGACCATGTGGCGCAGGCGCTGGTAGTACACCACGCCGATGAATATGTCGGCCTCCAGCTCCAGGCCGCTCAGGCCGCTGTACAGCCGCTCCGTGCCGTAGTAGTTGTAGCCCGCCGCGCGCAGCAGCTCCCCAAAGTGGTCCAACGCAGAGTTCTTCTCCGAGAAGGTGAAGGGCGTGGCGTCGTGGCACAGGCCGTGCATGGACGCCGACTTGCCGGCCATGCTCTCGATGAGCATGCCGATGGTCATGCGGGAGGGGAAGCCGTGGGGGTTGAACAGGATGTCGGGCGTCATGCCGTTCTCGGTGAAGGGCATGTCCTCCGTGGGCCACAGGCGGCTGAGGATGCCCTTCTGGCCGTGGCGGCTGGCGAACTTGTCGCCGATGGTGGGGTTGCGCGGGATCCGCACCGTGATGCAGATGCGCTTGAAGGTGCCCGTGCCTGTGTCGTTGCTGCAGACCTTGATGTTGTCCACCACGGAGTTCTCCTGGTTCCTGAAATCGACACCACAAACGTTCGAATGGACTCGTGCCTCCGCAGAGAAGGAGAATAAAAGGGGAATACACTTCCCTGCATGGAGGAATAATCTGAATGTGAGCTTGTCCCCTCTTAGGCTAATGGAAAAGGCTTGTGACTTACTTGTAGTAATTGACATGGCTCACACCGGTGTTGAGGTTGATGTAACTGTAGAAAGGATCTCCATAGCTGAGTTTCGCCCCGATGTGGGGGAGGCCGTCCGCATCCAGCTTGTCACGCACCTTGGGGTCATTTGGGTCGGCATGAAACACCAGGTTGTCCTCCCCCTTCATCTTCTCAGTCAGGTCCACCATCTCCGACTTGTAGATGCAGCCATGGGCGAACCCCCTCTCCCAGGACGACTTGTTCACGATCTGGAGTAAAGAAAACCACAAAAATCATCAAAAATCATCTCTGTCTGCAACACCGCATTCCACTAAATCACAGTCCACATGCTGTGATGGTGAAAACAAATTCAAAAGACGAAGATGTCTCACCATAGCATCCTCCATGTCATAGCCTGTGTAGGATATGACCGCCACGATGGCGTTGGTGCCGATGGGGTACTCGTCGACGTTGTAGTGGTCGTACATGACGGGCCTGACGAGTGGGCTCTGGGGGGTCTGCAGGCGGTAGAGCTTGTTGTCGGAGCGGTTCAGGTACGCTTGCAGGGGGAAACCCATTGTCTGTTTACCTGCAGAGACGACGGTTGCCGTTGTTCAGATTCCAGTGGTCCATGCATTGCAACATTTTTTTCAAGATAATTCTGTATAATTGATCACTACGATGATCAAACTGAAGCCTTTACCCATCTGACACTGGTACATGTTCCTGGGACTCTGGTTGTGGTCAGAGTAAGGGATGAAATTGGCCACGACACTCAGCATGGTGTGGGGGAACAGCTCCTGGTGTGTGGTGACGCCAGGCTGGATCTCATCCTCCATGATGCCTACGTTGATGTAGAGCTGATGACAGAGAGGGGGGGGGGGTCATTACCATCATTGCATGTTCCTGATGATGTCATCGTCTAGCCTTGTAAGATCATCCAGATATTTCGCAATGAATAGCAGTCTGGCCTTGGCTGGGCAGCAATTGATTTCAACATATGGATATCGCTGTCCCCGTTGATTGCTACACTTTCCTTAGGCGGCGCCATTGTTTTGAAATCCTGCAGTCTGCGGCACTCCTTGTTTGTCATCAACTGAAACTCTCTCCCTCGAGTGCTAATTTTTTCTTCTTTTTTTTTTGGAAGAGCCTTTCAATGGGCCCGAGGCCTGTCTGACCCGCAGAGAGAAATGGAATGTAAACTCATAGCCACCCACCCAGGTCAACCGCCATTCCCGCGCACCTGTTCAAAGGTTCCTATGAGCTCCTCCTTCCCCAGGGCGAGGTTGCGGACAGGCCGCATCATGCGGCAGGCCGTGGTAAAGATGTACAGGCCTGGGTACATGCTGGCCTTCTCCGTCTTGGGGACCAACACGATCTCAGTCCACGGTGGAATCCTCTTCTCCCTCAGAACCTGCAGTGGGACCATGTGGAACATTAGGAGTCGTATTGACAGAGATATGTACTAAAACCAAGATATTTTACGGTTGACATGCTAAAATGATGCTCTGCGTTCAATGCAGTGCATTCGATGAAATGAAAACTCAACTTGCCTTGAGGCTCTAGGACTTTTTGCAAGCCAGCATGCATATAAAGGCACTGTGTTAAAGGCTAACTTAACAAATACCTTAAAGTTGCGCAGTGAGTCAGCAACGAGGGGGGCGATCTCCTCCTCCACCCAGCCCACCACGCCGCCATCCAGGAGCACCACGTAGCACTCAGAAAAGGCTTTACTGGGAGTCCCATCCACTGGGGTCACACCTGGATCAAGACAGTGGGAAAGCAGTTTGAGTTTGCATTGCTTGTAACAGTTCGTTCGTTCGCTCTCTCTCTCTCTCTCTCTCTCTCTCTCTCTCTCTCTCTCTCTCTCTCTCGTGAGACTACATTAACATAACCGACTTAATGATCGACAGTTGTATAAATAACCTCAAGGAATGAACTCAGACTACACCGGGCCACAATACAACGCTCACGGTGATAAAATGGTGGATTTGTTAGAAAGGAAGATGGAGGGCGTCTTGTCTCACCGATGCACGCCCAATCTGCTGAAAGTGTGTAGTCACTCCTCCAGACCACCCCACCCCCTCAAGAAACAAACCCCATGCATTATTGATCGGCTGTAGACGGAAACAGACTGGAACAATAGCCATGGAGATCAAAGACCGCGCCCAGTAGCTGCCGAGGATGTTCTGCACGCACGTGCGCGCGCGCACACACACACACACACACACGCACACACTCGATTATATAATTTAATTTAAAGCCCAAGACCCCTCATTATAGAAGAGCTACTGCATCTGAACTCAGTACTTCTAAATGATAGCATTATTGTTACATCAATGATGGCAATATGTATATCACAGGGACTGCATTCATTCACAAGAGCTGTAGATCAATAGGGTCTCACCCTTACCCCAATCAAGCCCTAATCAATCGATCAATAGGAGGGAATCCATCTGGACAGGTGCAAAGCACGTAACATCAGCATAATCACATTTCTTCTACTGCACAACTACTACTTCATGAATACTCAGTGGTCTTATCGTGTATTTCCAGACCACCTATGACAATACAATAGATCCGGACGGCAATGCTATTCCAGCAGTGCTAGCCTGATCACAAATGGACAGAATGGGAGCTTAAATGTTCCCATAGAGCTCGGGAGGAGGCAGAACTTTAACACGAGCTACTTAGTAACCTTTACTATTATCTTGAGTTATCCTCCGTCCTGCAAACCCCTTTCATAGACCAAACAGGCTGGGCCGTTGTGTTGCCAGATCAGGCAATTACACCACATACATCCAGCCGCACAGCAAACTGACCTAGATATAGCTCTAGCAGCTCTAGTGACAACACCCAGATTCAGGGCGGCGCGTCCGAAGACTGCAGCAGTCTCTCCTTCGCTCTGATGAGATGCAAGGGACTGCCTCATTGTTTTTCGGTACATGACTTTCTCCTCCGGACCGAGAAAAGCCTACTACACTCAGCAGCTAATCACCATAAAAATGTAGGCTATGTAAGCCCCTTTCTCTAATGCCCAGAGATCACCCACCCATGGGAGGAACGGGTGGTGCTGATAGCAGACAGGGTGGAGGTCTCTCTCTCTCTCAGCCAGAACCAGCAACTGTGTCCGAGCAGCAGTAGAATAGCTGGCGTCATGGACACACAGTCGTGCCCGCACTTCAGATTAACTATTAATAAGACCATCTGCCCTCATTCCACAACTGCTTTTTAGACAGCTACCACACACACACACACACACTAGGCCTACAACCATCTTTGTCTGTGTGGGCCATTTCTATTGCTTTCGTAATGTTATCAGAATATGGATGTATTCATATTCCTATCTGTATATCCAGCTGTATAACATGATAACAGAACAGCCATTGTCTGGCGGGCAGACAGTTCTTAAATGGCAGGAATGCTATTGTCCACTGTAGCATTAGCTCTGTGGGCCAGTTGCTTCTCAGCAAAATGCCTCTCTGTTGCACCCTGAATACCAGCCTCTGCTCATGACCTAGAAGGGAGGTTCACATATCGGGTTTTGGAACAAATGAAAAACCCAACAGTTCAATGGCGTACGAGGACTTTGGCATGGAAAACAAATAGGCAATGTTTAAAGTTGGAACGACTCATTTGAATCACAAATTTAGTGAGGCTGTTTTCTGTAGGAAATGGGTTGCATTTTGACAAGAGACCAAACGTTAGACTACCAATTCATTTGACAATAAGCCACGTGGACTGTGGGTCAGTGCTGAAATTTCATATTTTCTTTATCCAATATGTTGAATCAAAACAACCCCGCTCGATCATAAAAATTACGCATCTGATAACCGTGCGAATAATCGGCTATAACCTTGTGAAATCTGCGTGCGGAGAGCTTTTCGCTGTCAGCCTTCAGTGTCGCCACGCAGGAAGTAGGACATGTCTCAAGATTACACGGCAGTCACACGTTACAGATAAACCTGATTGACAGTCGGAGAGGGCCAATGGCGAAAGCCCACTCGACTTTTGATTCGTCGGGATCGCCGCCGGTCAACGAAGTCTGAGCGAGTCAGCCTATAACAAAGTCCCATTTTGTGACGCGGCGTTTCGTGGGCGGGCTCGGCGCGGATATAAATGACAGGGCAGTCCTTTCTTTCCGCGCAGAAACGACAGCAATTGAAGTCTTCACGGCACCAAGACATCCTTACAACCAGACAAAATGAGGGAAATTGTCCATCTGCAGGCCGGCCAGTGTGGAAACCAGATCGGTGCCAAGGTTAGTAGGTTGTTGTTTTTCAGAAGGATTTAATTGTTTCTTTTTATCTTTTTATTTTGTATTGGTGGGATTCTCCTGAGAGATGCCAGTTCTTTGTGTGCTTGTTAAACCACACCCTGCGATCTCCCATTCAAAGGGCCGTCTGCCCTCCCTGAAGCTAAAGCCTCTACGTTTTGATCCAATATGTTCATGTTTAACACTGGAGGACACTCTTTAATGACATTTCAAGTTAATCGTGCAAAAAATTATTCAATCTTTCTAAAAAAAAACTACTCTCACCATTTCACCGGTACTCGGGATTAGTATGTATGTTGGCAATGAAATACTACTCAGTACTACTAATAATACTACTACTTTGATTCGGCGTGAGATATGAGGGTGTAATTGGGATTAACTCAATTACATTTTCCCGGATTTCCCTCGGCCTGCTGCAATGCGCAAAAAGGGACGTGCCGTTCCATCAAGTGGAAATGATCAGTGTACAATCAACTGTACATTTTATGCATATTGACGCAATATGAGATTGAAATATTAAAAGATTAACTATTTTGTTTGATAAATTACCGATTGATAAATCGCCGTCTGCTCCGAGGCCTAGTCTTTGGCTTTGACCGGTGAGCGCGCGCCGCACCCGTTTTTTTTTCCGCCGGCGGATTGGGGGGGGGGCGGGGGCGTACTCTGCGTGATGACGTAGCGTGAGATTTCGAATTCACGGGAATGGCTCTCCGCCAATGGGGGTCCGTGGCGCGCGCGCCCTATGTATTGTGACGCGGGAGAGTGGAGTGGGGGGGGAATGTTACGCGGCTCTGAACTGCAGCGACCGAATCGCGGTGTTGTCGACACTAGATTCAGGTTTACTGTATAGTTGAATCCCAGACGGGAGACCAGGGTGTCGCATAGGACGGTAATGGAGATGATGAAACTAGACTGCAGACTAACGTTGGTTTCTCCTTCTAGTTCTGGGAGGTGATCAGTGACGAGCACGGAATCGACCCCACTGGCACATACCACGGTGACAGCGACCTGCAGCTGGACAGGATCAACGTCTACTACAATGAGGCCTCGGGTAAAGACTCGTCAGATGGGTCAATGTTAATATCTCTTCTGTTCTCTTCAGTTCTGACAGTGTGTTTGCTTTATTAGGTGGCAAATACGTTCCCCGCGCTGTGCTGGTCGATCTTGAGCCCGGCACCATGGACTCGGTAAGGTCCGGACCTTTCGGCCAGGTCTTCAGGCCAGACAACTTTGTTTTCGGTAAGCGGTGATCTTAAAACTATCATTTGCGTACATTCTCTGCCCTGTGAGAGCTTGGTAACTGACTGGGTGTATGTGTTTGTCTGCGGTGCAGGCCAGAGCGGTGCTGGTAACAACTGGGCCAAGGGTCACTACACAGAGGGCGCTGAGCTCGTGGACTCTGTCCTGGATGTGGTGAGGAAGGAGGCAGAGAGCTGTGACTGCTTGCAGGGCTTCCAGCTCACACACTCCCTGGGCGGAGGCACCGGCTCCGGCATGGGCACCCTCCTAATCAGCAAGATCCGTGAGGAGTACCCCGACCGCATCATGAACACCTTCAGCGTTGTGCCCTCCCCCAAGGTGTCGGACACAGTGGTGGAGCCCTACAACGCCACGCTCTCTGTCCACCAGCTGGTCGAGAACACGGACGAGACCTACTGCATTGACAACGAGGCACTATACGACATTTGCTTCCGCACCCTCAAACTCACCACCCCCTCGTACGGCGACCTCAACCACCTCGTCTCTGCCACCATGAGCGGCGTCACCACCTGCCTGCGTTTCCCCGGCCAGCTCAACGCTGACCTCCGCAAGCTGGCCGTCAACATGGTGCCCTTCCCCCGCCTGCACTTCTTCATGCCCGGCTTCGCCCCGCTCACCAGCCGAGGCAGCCAGCAGTACCGCTCCCTCACCGTGCCCGAGCTCACCCAGCAGATGTTCGACGCCAAGAACATGATGGCTGCGTGCGACCCCCGCCACGGCCGCTACCTCACCGTGGCCGCCATCTTCCGCGGACGCATGTCCATGAAGGAGGTGGACGAGCAGATGTTGAACGTGCAGAACAAGAACAGCAGCTACTTCGTGGAATGGATCCCCAACAACGTGAAGACCGCCGTGTGCGACATCCCTCCCCGCGGGCTCAAGATGGCCGCCACCTTCATCGGCAACAGCACCGCCATCCAGGAGCTGTTCAAGCGCATCTCCGAGCAGTTCACCGCCATGTTCCGCCGCAAGGCTTTCCTCCATTGGTACACCGGGGAGGGCATGGACGAGATGGAGTTCACCGAGGCCGAGAGCAACATGAACGACCTGGTGTCCGAGTACCAGCAGTACCAGGACGCCACGGCCGAGGAGGAAGGAGAGTTCGAGGAGGAAAACGAAGAAGAGTTGGCCTAAGAAGTATCCGTGTAACTTTTTTTTTGTCTTCTCGTTCTGTAACGAAGCTGTATAATTTCCTGACCTGATCAAGTTGATGGTCTTTCCAGTGTTCTTGTCGTTTTTGTTCTGTCATCTGTCGTTCTGTACAGAAACTATGTGTCAATAAAACTTTCTTTTGCAAAATGTTCCACTCATTATACTGTTTAGGGTTCAAAACATGGAGCAGTAATTCCCTACACTGTATATAAAGTGTAGTGTTTTAGCTTATAGGATTGCAGTCTTCTATAAAATCATGTGCTAGGGGGTACTTGATCCTTAAATTCCCCTGGATTACTAAAAGTAAATCCAGGAAACAAAAGGTTAAACTTGTTTACTCTAAAGGCACACTTGACTAACAGCATTTTCTTTAGTTACATAAGCAGCCTGACTAGTATTACCGCAATATTAGTCTCGCTGCGGGCGTTAAACCGTCCGAACTAAATGTACACCGATCACATGACGTAATGCTCAACTGGCGAGGCCTACTGACTCAAAATGGCAGGTGTCTTACTAAAGGCACGCGTGTGCACCCAAGCTGCATCTTTAGACAAACCGAGCAATGCAGTTTTGTGGACGTTTCCTGTCCATTTTACTGGACAGTAAATAGCAAAGCATGGGCACATTTCCGGCGTTTTAACAATGGAGGCCTTAATGTTGAAGGTAATAAAACACGCATTACATAAGTGTTTCCCGGTGTAGCCAGAAGGTGGCCGTGTTGCTCAAGTCATCCTCTTCCAGAGGACGTAGAAGACGATGCTGGTGGCGAGCAGCAGCAGAGCCCAGCAGCACGCGCTCTGCACCTGACTCTCCAGGTCAGCCTTCGGTCCGAAGCGCGTCACGAAGCCACTCTGTTGACAACGGAGGAGATGCACATTACAGTGTGTTATGTGTATTACACATGCTTAAATATACTTTCGGAAATATCATGATTGACGTCTCAACCCATTGTTAACTGTGGTTCACTCTCATAATGTAGGCCGAACACACAAAAAACGTATAGCCTGTATTGGTTTAATGGATTGTGGATTTCATTATGGAGAGGGCAGAGACGTGTTTTCCCAGGATCATCCCGCTGTAAGGGAAGTTCATTGTTTTAGGGTGTGTTTGTTCATTATTTAGGCCAGTGTCTCAAGTCTAATGAATGGGTGAGGGTGAGGATGACTCACCCATCCCCCCTTGTCGCGGATCTCGGGGCATATCACCCTCTCCACGTAGGCGCCCACTGACTCCTGGAGCTGGGGCAGGACTCCCTGCATGCCCCGCTCCTGGCAGTGCAGCGCCATCTGGCCCGCCAGCACGTACACGGACAGCACGGCGCTCCACGCCAGCTCTCGCCGCCGCCCCGCGGGGGACACACTGGGGAAGAAGTGCTCGTCCAGCATGGACATGAGCAGCGGCCACGCGGTCGTCTCACTCACGTCCTGGAATATGCGCGGCCAGCGGCGGAAGAAGATGGGGAAGCGCAGCAGC
>OMNR01035067.1:0-12077 GCA_900303205.1 Mora moro
ATCGTTCTCTAGCACACACTCTTAACTAACACACACACACACACACACACACACACACACACACACACACACACACACACACACACACACACACACACACACACACACACACAAAGATTCAAAGAGTCCTACTAGGCGGCGCGGAGCTTGTAGAGCTCCACCAGGGTGTTGAGGTGGAGGAGGTCCACCTGTGAGGAGGAGACGGCCTGGGGCTGCAGGACCCCATGCTGGCCTCTGTTCAGGTAGGACACGGCACCAGACAGCCGCTGTCCGGCCTGCACCTGCCGGTAGCTTTTCATCAGGTACCTGCAGGGGGGACACAACCCATCAGAAGTACTTCACAATATGGAAAGCGCTTATGGAGGTTGAACTGCTGCAGAGCGGTGGCTGGTTTTAGTGGGCGCCCACCTGGCCGTCTGCAGCATCATCACGGTGTTCTCGCCCTCGAAGGTGCAGTTGGGGGTGAATTCGACGTAGAGGTCCGGCAGGGCGCTGCAGCGGGAGTAGCCGTGCCCGCCACAGGACATGCGGCACACCTCGATGCCCGCGTTGGCCGTCCACGAGGTGAAGGCCTTCAGACCGGCGGACAGCGCGTGGAGCTGGGGTGGAGCACGGGACGGGGAGGGAGGGAGAGAGGGAGGGAGGAGCGGCAGAGTGAGTGTTTGTGTGTGGAGGGGGGGACATGCAGCGGAGGGTATCGCACGACGGCGACCGCTGTAGACAAAAGCCAGATGCCGCTATCGAGGCTGTTCTACAAATCGATTAAAAAGTACCAATTTCTTTTGAAGGCATTTATTCATCGTAGTTCGGTTTGGTTTGGCTTTGTGCCGCTCCACTCTTATAAGCTGGCAAAACCAGCATGTTGGCATGGCTACGCATCAGTGTGGGTGTAAAATGAAGGTGGATAGTGATTGGTCTCTAGTGATTGGTTAGGGAACATCAAATTCCTAGACAATTCAGTCAGATATCAGGCTAGGAAAGTACCTTCATGTCTGAGAACTATTCAAGTGGAAGAAGACGCCTGTAAAAGGGGAGAACTGACACTTTATGTTGAGGACTTTCTCCAACTTCTCAAACTTCTGTCGCATTTTTAAGAACCCTTTTCTCCACTGGGATGTCTTAAGTTTGGATCGTGGACTTTTGATTGAAGCAATTACCTGAAGTTACCCTGTTGAAAACCTGCCTACTGGAGAATAAAACCCCCTCTTCCGGGTGACCTCTCAGGACATTACGGCGCGTGTGTGTACACATTACCCGAACTTCCCTTTTGGTTCAAAATGTGCAGTGCATTGAACGGCCGTGGTGTTTAGAACCGTCAAGGAGAGAGGAGGAGGAGGAAGAAACACGAGCGGCTTGCGAGGGTGGAGAGCTAAGGCGCAGCAATGGCAGCAGCTCAACGGTTACGGTCCAGTTAGCTCAACACGACAACAGAAGAGAGACACTGTGATGTGTGACGCTAATCCCGCCTAGTTGGTAACGCGTAGGCGACGACGGGCTAGCGGAGGATTGGTCAGTACCTCCGGCATTTCGGTGAGGTCGCCCTGGTTGATGTCTCCGGAGATGCGGTTGTAGGTATCGATCATGTACTGGCCGGCAAACAGGAAGGCGTACGCCGTGGCCAGCAGCGGCAGCAGCTTATGCTGCTGGGTTTGGTAGTCCAGGATCTGGGGCTCAGGCTCTCTGGTGAGAGCAAAAACAAAAAAGGATGGTTTTGGTTTAATCTGGGATAACATCGTCAGCAAAATAATAATGTCCGCACAGTATTCAATAAATATCCCAATAGATGAAACGTATGTTATAGAAAAGGCACCAAAGCAACCCTGGATCCTAATCCAGACTGATTCCAATAAAAATAAGATTGTTTTCTTAAATAAATGACCGAGTTATTATTCACAGGGATATTTGTTTAGTTGCGTGTGTGTGTCGTGTGTGTCGTGTCTGTGTGTGTGTCTGTGTGTGTGTCTGTGTGTGTGTGTGTGTGTGCGCGTGCGTGCAGTGGCCGTGTGTGTGGAGGACTCACCCCGCACGGATCTCCGACTGGTGGCGGACAGCGCTGTAGCGGATGGCGATGGTGCAACACTGGGAGAGGACCAGGCCTGCGTTGCCCACGATCATGGAGCGGATGAACACCATGGTGCCGTACGTTAGCTTGGAGCTGAGCGGCTTCACGTAGCTGCCGTCTGGTTTCACCTGGGGGGGACAACAGTTTTCCAGTCAGCCGGGTGCATGTCCGCTGTATGCGTCACAAGGCAAGGATAGATAGGCCTAATGATACACAATGAAGAAACAGCCTTTTAAATAAGCTTACTTCTAATTTCTAGATCCTTTCTAGGTGGAGACTTTTTTACAATTTTTATTTATCTTGGTTTTCTTTTATATTATATACACATGTATACGTTTATCCTTACATTTACATCTTCCTCATTTGACTTTCTCCCCTATGACTCCTTACTACTTAACTTGTTCTCTCCTTATGCCTAGTCCCATGTAGCCTGTTTGTTACGTAGAATGACCTTGTTATTGCTATAAATAAATACAAATTAAAATAATTCAATGAAACGTCTAAACCAAATAAACTGTGCTTATTTGCTTATTTAAATGTTTCAGTGATACAGTTAAACATACAGTGTCAAATACACTCTCACCTGGGCGTATTTCATCAGCATGTTCTCTCGCGGGATTCGCACATGCTCCAGTTTAAGGTAACCGTTGTCGATCGCATCAAAGCCAAACTTGGGTCCAATGTCCCCGATCACGACACCTGAGCAAGTGGGAGGGGCAAGATCCAGAAAGACAGAAGTCATAGAAAGAGACAGAAAGAATCAGAGGGAGAGAGAGGGACAGAAAGATAAAGAGACCAAAAGAGAGGGATAGAGAGCTGTCAAACCCATAGAGAGAGGGCAGAAGGACTTTGAGGAAGTACAAACTACTCAAAACAGACTACACCCCTACGATCCTGAGTTCATCAGCTGACTTTGAGATGTACATCAATATACTTTTTTAACATTTTCCTGACAAGATATTCAGTAGGCGTGTAGTGGATACATGTCTCCTGTGATATGTCATGGTTATTTTAAGTTTTTTTTTTAGATCCATCCATCAGAGAGTGGCAAAGAAAAGACATCCATATCGACGAAAGAAAACACCGGCGACTTTCTGACCGCTCCACGGAGAAGAGGTTCTGCGGAGCAGTGTGGACAGAGACCCATGGTTACCTGGCAGGGGCTCATGTGTGCCCATGCTGCGGAGGGGCACGATGAAGGCGTTCAGCCCGTGGCACTTCCCCTGGGTGTACAGCTGAGCCAACACAATGGCATGGTTGGAGGTCTTTCCAACTGCACGGAGAAACCCAGAGGGACAAAAAAAAAAAAAGGGACTCCTTACATTCAAGGGTTTAAAAAGCATGGGAAACACTTCGACTTCTATGTGTGCACTTACGTCCCCCGGGCCACCACTTGATGGAGGTGACGGTGGGGCTGTGCATGACGAACTCCTGCGTGGCCGGGTCGAACGTGGCGGTGGTCTCCAGCCCTCGCAGGTGAGTGCCTGAGAAAGGACATCAATTGTCCACGTACCAAAAAAAAAAAAAAAAAAAAAAGAACACGTACACGCGTACAAAACACACACACACGCAAATAGACCGTTAGATCCAAAACACCCACAGACAAACCTTGTTATAGATCATCACTACAAACGCCAACAGACCAGCACCACTTGAAGTGCAGAACAGTGCAGAACCAGTATGGTTTACCGTTATAACCATTTCAATAAAAAACGTCTATTTCACATATGGGCAAGAGACATGATTTCTGTTAGTGCGGCCTCGTGAGACCGTTCTGATCTCGTGTTCATATATCTCTCACTGAAAATCACTCTGGCCTTGAGCCCGTTGAAACAAATGCTCAAAACCCCAAAAGTGGACGGACCAATCAGTGCTAGTGGAAGGGAGTTTAGTTCCTGGCTGGGCAGTAATTGATTTCCACAGATAGTGCAGTCCCCTCTTTGAGTTTTGAAAGTGTTTCAACAGGAGCGAGGCCAGACTGATCTTCAGCAAGAACAACAAGATCAGGATGGTCTCACAGGGCTAATAATAATATGTAGGTTTTTGACAAATCTCAGAGCAAATGCAAATGTGAAACACTTCCCCAACCATGTTACGCAACCATTATGGTACCATTTGACATGACATCATACGTATCAAGACGTGGCTGACCACCAATCTACCAAATTAGCTTTCTGACAGCCAGCTTAAGCCAAGCCACCTGCGGCCCATCCAGAAGAAAGCCCAGTCCACCCTGGCCCACGCTACATGGTCAGTTCCAGGTGTACACCGCTGCTTTACCGTGGCCCATCTCCGTCTGGGCATATGTGCCGATGATCTCCAGGTCCCAGGAGGCTGAGAAGTAGCGGTCCATTTGTTCTGGGGTGGCCTGGTTGAGGAGGGTAGGCAGGAACATGGCCAGATGGATATCCAGCGGACTTGCTCTGAAGCGGTGAACATAGCTGTCGCGAAAGCAGCAACAAGCAGTGAAGGATTTGAGAAATGAATGAATAAGGTGAGGGTGAAGGAAAAAAATGTATTTGAAAAAAAACCGGTAAGAAAGGAAGGAGCAAATTGCTCGGATGAGAAGCAGTGGCGTTGTTCAGAGATAAGCGATTGGTTAGATTCATTTTATATGGATCTTTATACAATTCAGTCAAATGAACCAATTAAAAGAGAGAACATCATCAGTATGCGAACATCATCCATGCTAATGTGCCATGGTTTTGGCAAAATTGAAAAGCACAGAGAAGCAGATAATAGGTCTGAGCATCTTGGCAGAATGAGGCTTTCGTCCCGTCAACTGCTTGATGGTGATCCATGTACAGGCAGACACAGATAAGATACAACCTTACTGGTTCCAGGGAGGGACATATCATGTAGCAGATGATCGCTGGCCTGACTTGAACCCAGGGAACTGCAAGGCCTTTGCAGTAAGATGACTAAGCTGGTTGAGCCACTGAGTCGCCCCACCCCAAGAAGAAGGCCCAATCCCATTCCTTATTTACAAGGGTTACAAGGGGTAATGGTTGAAATCTTCCCCTTTGTAATGAGACAATGGCGTTTACGTAAACAGAGGCGACAAGTTTTTTGCCGGACATTTCAAATCTTAATATGCCGTCTTCGGCGGTGGTGATTCGTCTTGCGTGGGCTATAGGCCTCCTTTTGTGTTTGTCAGCAGCAAATCTGAGAAATGTATCAGCATACTATCCTGTGACCAGAAATCCCGATTTGTCTGGGATTGTCCCAGTTTCAAGCCGAGTGCCTCAAGTCCCGACAAACACCTGTAAAACACTAAAATGTCCCCTTTTTCAACATTCACTACCAAACATTATACAATTAAAACGATTTTTTGTTATGCTTGTTATAACAAAAAGGTCTATAATCATTAAACTAAGATAATACGAGGGTTATCATCATTTTTAAATCTTTATTATCGAAGAAGGTGGTTTTCTTGTTGCTTGTGCAGCGTTCACCGTCATCTTGCCGATGATTCGCAAGACATTCCGGGAGTTCTCTCATAACACTCGGTGAGTGTGCCTCTGACAACCCTCTGTTTGGAGGGCCATGTAGCCCTTCCACACCCTACCCCTCTATCCCTAAAACAATCAGGGCTAAGTGGTAGGGGCAAGGGGTGTATTGGGATTGGGCCGCAGTGTGACTTTGAGTGTCAAGCACCTTGTTGTTCCAAATGATACAACATGGTCACATTCCCATGTGATGCCCGTCTAAATACTTGCTTAACAATCTTGGCCTGTATTAATTCCAATTATTGACCCGCCACAGATGGCATATTGAGAAGCTGTCAAATTCATTTAGATGTTTTAGTTAATATCCCAATACAATTGTAAAAGGGAAATCTGTTCATTTGAATGTTGTTGAGATCTGTCAAATACCAATAATATTACATTTTTCTTTCTATAAAGAAAATAACGGTCAAAATGGTCTGTACTAAAAAATGACATATCGGACGTTACTTGAATGTCATTTTGCACTGATGAAAACGATACATTTATATTGGACACATTCGAGTTTTAATGGATATGAATTCAAATATTGATTACATTTAATTGATTATCTCAAAATGGTCTAAAATATTATACATCTAAAATATTATAATAGTGATATCTGCAATTGGACTTTCAGAGTTTCCCAACTGCCCAGTTCCACAGAAGTCACATGGTGTTTCATGGCCATTGCATCAGCCTTTGCTGACTGTTTCCTTTGCAATCAATGCAAGCTTCTCGTGAATATTCAAACATTTTAAAACAAGTGTCAATTTTACAATTTTACAACTCTTTGTGCTTTTTTTCCAAACGCGTGGAGCAGACAGAATGGCACATTGACACATGTTTACAACGCTATCTGCAATGCAACACCACTAAACCTAGGTTTTTAAACATTTGAATTTATATCCAGTAAAAACACAAAAAAATACGTGCTGTAGGTAAGATTTGAGAGGTGTAAAGACAGAGCACATTTCTCCGCCATTGAGAAGTGTTGCATTCACACACTTGTGATTGACAGCCAAGATTAATTGGCACCGGGAGTGGTCTGAAATCTAAGGCCTCGTTCACACTGCACCCAGATGCGTATACATATCGTATGGAAAAAGATAATTATTAATACTAATAGGAGTCAACTTGTGTCTTGTAAATTCGCATTTGAATGAATGTGCAATGATTTGTACAAATGCATACATATTTATGAATCCATAAGTTTTACATTTTGCACAAATACCTAAAAAATATATTTTCTTTCCCCATGTCCTCTGCATTTGTGACATGCGTGCATTCATTGACATAGTTTTGAGACAATCTCTTCTCTTTTTCTCTTTTGAATTTTGAGACAAATGTCACGGTGTTTCAGATGTTCACACACACACAACTACCGATCAACACGCGTCTTCTTCGGTAGTGGAGTGGTGCAACTCAACTCAGCACAGCATACACTCTCATGTAATATTGCTTAACTATGTACCGGGCAGTTTAGCTAGCATTATTTGCTGGAGTAGTACATTAATAAATTTCATTATTATTTCATTATTTCAAGTTTCATTATATAGGAGTCTGTGGCTGGGGTAGCGACCGCAATAGTCTCGTTGTCGGGGCCAACCCGCGGCCTCAGAATGGCTATTGTGTATTAACTATATACATATATATATATATAAATGAAATCTTTTTGATATTTTGGGGCAATTCGCTCTCAAAATAAAATGTTTTGCTAGCGCTATCGCCGCTTCCCTGGAAATAGCTAGCTAGGGGTCCGACTAACGTTCATACCTGGAAAACAATCAGTCACATCCACAGATTCCTATGCACGCGTGTCACTTGATCCACAAATGCAGATTCAACAGTTCACAAGCCAATTTTAGATTTGATTTGCGAGGGGACTCGCTTCGAAATTGAAATTATTTAAACTTTGACCCGGCACGCCACATGACGTAATGTGCCAACAAATTGATTTGCAGTACAATCCAAAAAGACTAAGCTGTGGGTGATTTTGTGTGTGTTTTAAAATTTGCCGTGCTCGAGAACACAATGCTTGACCAGCAACGCATACAGTGTCCCACCGCAGCTCAAGTGAACGCACCTTAAAACTCCGGGGAACAGAACTAGTTTGGCATGGCAGCCACGATATTGATGGACAGCCAGAGACAAGTCTTCCTAATCCTAGTGGCAGGCACTGTTTTAAGTTAGCTTCGGTGTACTATAGGGCTTGTACCATTTTTGGAGCATAGGAGCATTGGTATAAAATGCTGCGTTCCATTTAAATTTCGACATCCCAGCTCAAATGGAAATGAGTTATTATATATAATTAGTTATGTTGGTAGTAATGTTTTTTTGGTCATTGTTAAGTAATTAATCGTGAAATGATTTGTCATTATGGGGAGACATTGTTGTGTTTGAAACTGCCACAGTGTTTCTCATGCGAGACAAGGCGAAACAAAACATTAGCCTTGCTTAGGGTATATTTACATTGATGTAGGATCTTACAGTACTTTCAACTTTGTTCAGAGTTCACCTAGACTCTGCATAACTTTGCACTTTGTATTGTATTTGTATTTGTATTTGTATTTTGACACTTGTACTTATTGCACTTATTTTGCTCTTATTTTGCACTTCCCTGCTCTTATGCAGTCATCCTAGCAGTGGAAATATTTTGCTATTACCCTGCAATTTGGAATGCTGGAAGACCTGCTCTATTCATGTCTTTATTTACATCAGAAATATATTGCTGTCTCTTTCGAACAAATGTACTTGTAAGTCGCTTTGGATAAAAGCGTCTGCTAAATGCCCTAAATGTAATGTACTTCAACTCTCTTGAGTCCTCTCAATATGGCAGAGCATCGCCAACAAAAATGATGCATGATGCATTCTGATGTACAAGCCCTATAAGGTATTGTGATCTACTTCCAACATATAGAGCTGGTTGCTCAGACATGGGTTAAGCCTGGTCCTTGACTACTAAACATTTTCTCTACGGAGGTCTCCAGTGAAAAGGCGTACTCCATGTCTGGGCAACCAATCCATAATGTATTTACCACCGGGTGTCTGAGGAAGTTAAAACATTGTATAGGCTACTGCAAACAAACGATAAGTGATGGTCTAATCAAGCACTAAATCCAACTAAATCCAAATTGAGCAACAAGGCTTGCAGTGTGAAGGAGACCTTAATTAGCTGATACAGAGGCAGGCACAGTCAACTCAAAACACATTCTCTCAGTGCTACATTGAAATAACTGCTCTTAAATGTTACCTACAGCACCATTCATTTGGCAAAAAAAAAAAAATTTGGGAAAGTGTTTAAATTTGTTAGTGTGCGAGCTTGAAGTGAGCCGGACGACTGACCGTGTCCCATCTCAGTTTGTGCGTAGGTGCCCAGGACGTTGAAAGAATGAGCCAGAGGGACCCATTTCTTGAACTGCTCAGGGTCGCACTGGCTGTACAGGGTCGGGAGAAACATGACGAAATGTAGACCCAGCGCCTCCCTGCCTGTGCCCCAGTACATACTGGATGGATGGAGGGAAGGCAAAACATACTAAACCGGAGCTCAGCTTGTGAAGTGTGCTGCAGTTAATGCATGTTGATACATCACTAATCACATTGCATACTTGACCCTGGTTCACACACCAAATGCTTGGTGGCTCAACCAACTAGTGTGCTAACCCCTCTGTGCAAAAAGCCTTGTAGTGGCCTAAGTTAGGGCGCTTCCAGGTCTTTCTAGTTTCCCCTTTCTCCACACATATGTAAAGTAAAGTACCACTCTATGACAGTTTTCAATGGCTCATTAACCTTTCGGGTGGTACAAAAACAGTTGCTCTGAATAAAATCCTTCCATCTGCAGTGACTAAGCACACGCCAGTAATGAGTGTTGTCATCGGAGATCCCAGTGGGCACGTTTGACCCAGCTTTACAAGGGACTATGCCATTCTTTGTGTCCAACACTGACAGACAATCATGCCCACGCTGTCTCCATATCACAGCTATCCAATCCATGCTTGCCCACAGCGCAGTCCTTCAATGGCTGTCAGCAGGTGGAAGTTGTGTCAACTTGATTCAACATTAACAAAACATTGCTTTCATTTGACTCACTTCTCCAACCTTTGCACCCGACGCAGGACTACCTCTGCCCTACTGCAGATCATGCTGCTGTACACTTTAGTGTACAACAGCACGTAACTTAAGTAACTCTAGTTACTTAACGTTGTTTAAGTAACTAACTAGTTACTTAACGTTAAGTTACTTAGCGTTAAGTAACTTAACATTACTTAACGTTGTTTAAGTAACTAACTAGTTACTTAACGTTAAGTAACTTAGGAGAGGTGTGCATTATTTTCATTAACACGGCTAGAGTCTCATCACAGTTCTAAACTAATGCTCAACATTTCCCCAAATGTGGAGCATTTCCTGGCATTTGCACACTCATATCTGCTGGTCCATAATGGAGTCCGCTTCACACCAGGGGGTTCTTAGCCCTGTATTGTGCATCAGTTTCTGATAACAGCACATCTAGTCATGGATAATGTCTAGTGTTAATCCAATATTTAAACATTGGCGTTCACCGTTTAAAACTACAATTTTGCACTAAAGTTAAACACCGGGTTAGCCAAGTTCAGTGGTCAGGAGCCTATGTCCTTAGAGCTTACTTGGCCCTTTGCAGTAAGTGATTAGATATGGCTGACCAACAAGACTGAAAATAGATTGGATTATCAAAATGAAATTTAATTTCACACAAAATATTGTATGAATGTCTTTGTGGGATAAGCTACATTTTCATTGTACAAATTCAACAATCTATTTACCATAACACCATAAAATCAAGTCAAGCACATAATATTAATATATCCCTTAATTAGAGTAACAGTCTGAAAGGCCTTTTCAGACTTTTTAAGGCCATATATTTATGACAGCCCTTAACTAGCCTAACCGAGCCCCCCAAAGAGCAAGGAAAAACTCCCTTAACTATAAAGGTAGATCAGATCAGAGTAGATAATGAAATGCCAGAAAAGGGAATATGACAACGTATCATTGTTTCTAGCCTAAATTGTCATATGCAATGAATAAATATATCCTCTAAAAAGCTTGAATGGTAATTATGTAACCCCTTCTTTGGCTCTTCTATGAACAATTTCGAGTAATTGAACATTTTTATGGCACTGCCAACTGAAAAGGTTACCAAGGTTACCAACCCCTGGCCGAGTGAACAGTCTCTTGATCTATTAGCTCTGAGTGTTTTCTTCATTATCTGAAGAACACTAAGCAAATATTTATGCCTTATTGAGAATGGGGAACATTAAAGTGTACTCACTGAAGCTATACCAACAAAAACAAATAAAAAGCAAAAAAAAGACAAATGCTGCCAAGCAGCAGGTACATTAGCATGGATGTGGATGGACTCACTTCATCGAGGCAAGTTGGGAAATTATGGGCCAGATTAAAGGAATGATTAGCCAGCAGTAATTTATGTCTTATATAGTCTAAGCTTGAAACAATGGATGCAAGTATTGGTGCCGGTTTAAAAAGGAGCAGTGTGAGATTTTCCAGTATGTATGTGTATTCTACCTGTGAGCGTAGGCTAACACTCAACTCATATTAAATTACATTTATATTTAATGAACAATCGAATATGTGTACACTTAATATTAACAAATATATAATCAACAATAGAGTGGTGTCTTCTAACCTTGTGAAATACACACAACTTGCATCTGCAAGATAAATAGCAGTAAGAGAATAGTAGTTAGTTATCGTTTTAGTGAAATACGCAATAGCTTGATTCCAGCGTTGTTGAAATGCTCTACATAACCCTGGCGTGGTGAAGATGTTGGCCATTGCAGTGTAGTGCCTCAACATGCCCTTCGTGATACGACTCTGTACCTCTTATACCAGTTGATCTCCTTAGGGTCTGCAATGCCATACTCCCGGAGCTTCAGGATCATGTGGGCGCTCTTCTTAACTGCCTGGTCGTAGCGCTCGCTGCGAGACAGGAAGTTGGGGTTCCCGTAGTCAAAGTCGGGGTCGTTGAGAACCATCGACTCTACAGCGGACAAGGGGATACAGGTTTACATAAGTCAATAAAGCTAATGTCGACAGGCACAAATGATACAAATACAAAACACTGGTCATATGGTTATCCCACTGAAAGCAGCAAATGTGATGTTTACCTACTTTCTGGGTTCGGATGTTACTTTGTATTGTGTACTTTTTTGCCTTCAGGTACAACAATCATCCATAAACATCCCGACAGCCTCGTTAACAAGACAGACTCTTGCCTCTGGGCGTTCATTCTTTATCTGAGGACAACGTTAGTGTTGTCCATGTCTAAATAGGTCACCATCCATTGGCAAATGTTGTTAGGGGAATAGCATCATTAAAACCATGAAGAAGAGCCCAGATTTGTCATACGCTTGTTTCACTGACGTGGCCCATCTCTGAAAACGCAAAGTAAGTCAAACGTCAAACTTTGCATCCAACCCCCCGCTGAGTGTGACGCACGTCGGGACCCCCGTGGAGGGCTCCGGGTCCTCCGCCGT
>OMNR01035074.1:0-16797 GCA_900303205.1 Mora moro
GAAGCCGTCTCATTCTAGTGCTGACGACAGACACCAGAAAAGAAAGAAAGAACAGCAGCCCATCAGCCATGCAGTGAACAATGCACATGACAACATTGACCACATGCTGCGGTGCGAGGAGGAACGGAGACCAGCTGATCCCAGCATTCATATTCATTTGTATTCAAATTCAAAATGTGCTCATCTGTTGCTCGCGCTGCTGCTCACTCAATTTTGGAATCGAGACGATGCATTGAAAGGAAAAAAAGACATACAAAAACGCATCTTCTCACTGTGGCGTGTGTCGAAGGGCATATGGGTGTGTTTGGCTGCATTCAATCCTTTTCCCCTGTAAAGGCCACAGCTGAAAAATGGCAATACTAATACGTGTGGAATTGTACGTTTGAATTGAGTTGATAGCAGTCGGGAGTAGTGAGGTGTCCAAACAAAGGATGTATTTTTGTGTGGCCTTCACTGAAAAGTCAAGATTCATCTTCACGAGTTTAGTCTACTACCAGTACCCTGGTACACAGAAGTAGTAGTAGTAGTAGTAGTAGTAGCAGACCCTTAATTAGGATTAATTAGAGTTATGAGTGACGTTTGTCCGACGATGAGACCTCTGTGAAAGGGTCTATGATGCTCGTAAGGCATTGTTTTGGAACTATAAGTGTCATCAGTTGGGAAAGGCACAAGGAAACGAATTGCTACCACCCGTATCATATGCAGTCGTGGCCCTGCGCACAGCGACTAGGTCTTCACATTGTGAATGTGAAGATCCCGTGAATTCGTTTTTTGGGATATTTCTTTAGAAAGAGTAAACGGCATGCCTACGGAGTTTTATAATACAATTCAATGCAGTTGCATTAAACGTGTTTTTGTTTAAATGTAACCCCCAGACAAGTTAACTTAAGGACCATTTGGTAAACAAGTAAAAACAAAGTAAGTTTGTACTGTTTTTGCTCCTCTGTATTTTCAGGTTGAAAAGAAAATGAAAACAAAATCGAGCTTGCAGAATACACTAACTATTGAAATCAAATGAGCAAAAGGGAAAAACCCTAAACACGTTATGACAGGCGTTTCTGTGGATGACTTGTGGATACTCATTTGAGAAGTACTTTTAAGGCGGTATTTTCCACCATTCTCCATTCACTGCTTGTTCTATTTTTGTCCTTTATGTAAGACCCTGAACACTTTGTTCCTTATGCTAAAATAAAACTTGAAGATCACTGCCGAAAGCCAAAGGGCGTAGGTATGAAGAACCCCTGCAACTGCTGCTTAGTTAGGAGTACAAAGTGCAGCATAAGTTCTTCGAAAAAAAAAACCCTCCTTCACCACATAAACCTTTCTTCCACATGATGATGAAGTTTGGCCTCTGTCCACCTGGTGTAAAGATTGTTTTGGTTTGTCTTCTCTTTTCCTCTCTTCGTCACTGCTCTCAGGAAATGTTGAATTATGACGTCGTCTTAGCAGTAGGATACTTAGCAACGGTGTGTAATAAGGTGCTATATGGCCATACTGACTGATCGCCTGACATGTGCCCGTACACCACACTCAACGCGTTTAGCCGACAGCATGCGCCATTTTGTCCTGCTGTTCAGTACACCTATATACATATGGTTTTAGCACATGCGTATGAATTAGGCCTCGTATAGATCTAGTCCAGATGTTCTTCTGCGGCAAATATCGCATCCCGGTAATACTTATCGGTTGATGTGGTTTGTCCCCGAGGGGACATCTGGGACAGCAAGTCGAAGCGAGCGTGTGAATTTGATGAGCGGCTTGCTAGCGTGTGCTGTCGCCAACGCCCTCTGCATGTGTTGACAGGGACCTTAACGTGGTGATGAACTGTGGCCCGGATGCAAGCAAAGCTGTGAAAGTCAACGCAGACCACCCCCGCCGCCATCAGCACTTTTGTTGCCTGTTCACTTTCGTAAAACAAACAATATATATATATATATATATATATAGGCCTACGCTGTGTCGCTTTTATAAGACACAATATACAGTACAATATATACATACATACAGGATACAATGCACCCAGGTTTCTTTGCCTCGCCACTCTCATGAGTCCTGTGTTTTTAACGCTGAAGTATTATTCTCATATCCGTCCACATGCACCTTCTTGGCGAGGCTAATTGGAAAGCGTACATTTCCCATAGGTGTGAGTGTGGGTTTTGTTTTTATTTTATCACAACAAAACTGTGTACACTGTTATGTAATGTGTATCCATGTCTATGTGCCTGAATGCAATGTCTCGAGCATTCTTCAATCGAATGACACAAAACGCTCCGTGTAATTGTGTTACACGAGCATCAAATATTAACAAATATGGCCGTATTGTTATTTGAATGTGTTTATCAAAAGGACATAACCATAGAAACACGAGGAATAACACAAATAATACTGAATCCATTAAGGTTTCATGGAATAACATTAGAATCTGATGTAGGCCTCTTACTTTGATGAATTCAATGTTAATTCATCTTAAATGGCCCAGGCGACACATTTGCACACGTCCATGCCCTCCTAGAATTCACTGGGTTTTGTTCTACAAGCGGCCTGCTGGCCGTCGTTATGAAAGTACCCAAATGACTCCATTCCGTTGTTAATGTTGTTTGCGCGCTCGACATATGTTGCTGCTCGTTTAACATTTACAACAGCCGCGACACCAAAACATACGACATCATGCTTAATAATTTAAGGAATTACAGAGGGCTTGGCAGTATAACTAGCAGTATAATGGAATAACCCCTGTGTCGGTGGTACACACACTTGTGAATTAATTAAGTTAATTAACATCACAATTGAGGGAGTAGAATTGTCTTTTCCAGTAATTACAAGTGGTACCATAATGTAGAATTTACTCTATTCTACTATTCGGTTCAAAATAAATTCTACAATCGACCCTTTTCACAGAGGTGTCATCGTTGGACAAACGCAGGTGTCGCTCATAACACTAATTATGGGTCTGCTCCTTTTATGTACCAGGGCAGCGGGTAGTAGACCTACTGTATCTTCACTAGTCTAGTCTACTACCCGTTGCCCTGGGTACATAAAAGGAGCAGACCCATAATTAGTGTTATGAGCGACACCTGTTTTTATCCCACGAAGCCGCCTCTGTGAAAAGGGTCTATAGTTCATGAAAAGACTCTACGGCTGCGAGAGGGCAGACAGGTGTGGCTCACGCTGGTATCAGATGCAGCTGCAAGAGGTGAGCATGATTATTCACTGGTTGGTCATGGCGCCCTGCGCTGGGCGCCCCCTGAAGCAAGACTGGTGCTACTACCAGGGTTCAGGGAAGGAAGCAAACAAAGTCCTATATAGGTATAACATAACCATGCTCCCACTCCAGCCTCCACTCTGGCCGGCCGGGAGGTAAACACACCTGTCTGGGTAACAATGGGGTAATTAAGCCTGACCAAACTCTCAGCCGGCTGAGAGGTGAAGAGAGAAAAGTAGAAAAAAAATGACTTTCTGGATAACATAACTTTGAAATTGCATTTGTTTTTTTGGATTGTGGCTTTGACTTCCTTCAATTTTACTCAGTAAGTATGTCTGGAAATAAAGGGGCAAACAACTATTCATAGCTCATTGGTGAATATGAGTTTGGCTGTTTAAAACTCATTCAACATAGTGGAAATAGTATGCCTACTGTTGCATTTGGCTGTACATTACTGAATAAACTGCATATGTTTTAGCATAAACCGGTGTATGAACCCTTCATTTGTGGTACCCTCTTTAAACCTTATCTCAACTCTAGAGAGATTAACAACATCATTCAATATGTATAATAGTATAATATGGATTTAGCCCTTCACAATTAGAAGGTACAGATTCTTAAAGGGCTTCAATGTGTTCTTTTGGAATTTGTTTGTATCAACGCAAAATTGTGAGCTTTTGCAAAACGATGAGATGCACAAAGTTCACAGTGTGTCCTCTGTTCCAATAGGGACAGTCAAAGTGAACTAACAAATGCATTAGATTAGTGGGTACTACCAGTTATCCTCTTGTCTCTGAGTGATAGAGGTGACAGAGGGACTGGCACGATAACAATACACTTTTTGAAATCCAAAATTAGGATGATATTGCAAGACTTCTTCAGCTGCAGTACGGTGGTTTTGTATTGGTCTCCCAGGTGTGAAGTAAATACAGAAATAAGACTTTTCGTAGTTGAAGGACAGGGGTAGCGGCACATATTACCAAGCTCAGCCAGTCGCTGTTTTTGTGTTTTAAAAGGTAAGCACTATCTGTAACTTCACCCAAAAAGAAGACAAACTACATTCCTTGGGTGAATGTTGTATTTTGAGGTGGTGACAAACGGGAAAGGAGATGTCTATGATGATATTTAGGAATGTACATTGAGAATATGGTTCATGTGTTGTGTATGTTTAGTCTAAATATAAAAGTATTGCTATGTAATTAATAATCATCAAGTAAAGTTAAATCAAAGTCATAGTAAATGTTAAGCACACATTTGCAACAATTACCTTTTGTTGTTTTACAAGCTGCCCAGGACCTCTGCCCTGGGGGGGTTGATAAAGTTTCACAAACATAAATTGTAAGGGACCTAGAATATGTAGCAATACGTAAAACATTCTAGATGTTGAAAGCTACTGTTTTTTCCCCCATTGATCTTATTAATGATAATCATTTTGACATTGCATATCAATCTTCTGCTGATCTGTAGGAATTCTGATAAAATCATCAAAATCATTTTTCAACTTAATAACCCATGTTCCATTTTGATTTAGATTAAAAGGAAAAACGAATGGAACAAAACAAAAATGTAATTTACTTTAAATATATATTTTAATAAATAACCCGGTGGCTACTGCCTCCAACAAACACTCAAACAGGGCCCAAGCTTCCTGTAGTTGAATATACAAATAAGGTCAATTTAAAGACATCACCTGAGGACAACTCTAAAATGGATTCAAATACAGCATTATGGCAAATGTTAAAATCACATAATTCCAGCTACTACCTTTTGTTGTTTTAGAAGCTGCATGGCATATCTGCCAAACACTCAAACCAGGCTTAGTGCAAGTCTGGTTTGGAAGGCCCAAGCCTTATGCTCCCCCATGTATGCCCTCCCCTGCTCCCAGAGCCATAGAGCTACACTCGGTTAAAGCAGGAAGAGCAACAACTCATTCATCTTGACCAATGGAAACTGTAAAATAAATGATGCCATCTGAAGGGACATAGCTGTTGAGTCTGATATATTGTCAACCCCTTGGTAATATGCAGTTAGGGAGGGAATCCGTCACTGGGCGATTCATGTTACAAATCCATACAACTAGAAAAATGTGTTTTAAATCATTATCCCATTGAGATTATGTAGTTGGCACACATTTGAGCCAATATCACATTGTCTGACATTTGCGCTACGATATACATGCTTTGTACGAGTGACTTCTATCTGTCCAAATTTGACATTCTCTTTCTTGGTCTTGTACCACAGAGTACACAAGATGAAGAGCTTTTGGTTTAGCAACCTTCAAGAGAACATTCATCTTATTTAGAGTTTGGCTCCAGCACATTTTTGGGGGTTTATCTGAAAAGCATACTTGCTTGAGGCCTTATAAACCATTTATGTCTACACATGCAACGCAAGAAAGAAATATGCTCTTTTTGTATGTCCATGTCGCTGTTTGTGTGCAGATAAAGAGGAGGGTGTGTCTTGGTTTTTTTTTTTTTGCAGTGACAAAAGTGAAACATGCCCTCACTAGATGTCCACATGGAGCACATTGCTGGGTGATTGAATCGTTGTGTGTTTAGTTGTTGGGGCGTAATCACCAGGCCCAGACGACACTGTGGTTTTTGGGGAGAATTGAATTCATACCATGGCTCGGCTCCCTAGAAAGCAAGATTAACAAGATTAAGATTAATTAAGATTTATGTTCAGAATTGATACAAATCGCATTTTCCATACACATTATACATAGTATTGCCCCTGTCTGTAGCCATACTGATATGAAATATTGGACCATGTAAATATAATGAACACATATTCGTGTTCCAGCTAATATGTACACTAAAGTTGATACAATAACTTTATTTTCTCTAGTCCAGTGATGTTAGATTGTTAGTTTAAATTAGTGGTTATACAGGGTAAGAATAAAATTGCGATAAAATTACATCAAATAATGAAGTAATTAATTAATAATGTAACTTTTCAAATAACAACAATTCAATTACTATTTAAATCCTGCCTTCTACCATGTCCGTTTGATTAAAAATGCTGCTTATATGAACGCACTGTGTCCACTACATAGAATATTACTCTCACTATCCTGAGGCTCTGACTGTGCCTGTATTCAGGGTTTTCTTTTGTGCTCCAGCTTGTTAGATGACCTTGTTAGATGTCCTTTTGAAATAATCTCAAGGTTAATGCAATATGCCTTGATTTGTAAAAAGAATAATAATAACGGTTCACCTACACACAAAATAAATCAATAAGCCAAGATCCATTAGCATTCAATTATACCCATCGGAAGAAACATGGTTGGAAAAAAAACAACACAAAGAGAAGGTCATGTATGTTTGGAAGTAACAATATCTAAAACTGTGCTCATTCACACCATGCATAAACAGGCTAACATTAGTTAACAGATGACCCATCCACTCTCCCACCCACACACTGTAAGCCACACAACATCTCTTCCATTCTCAAGAAACTATGTAAAACGCAATGTGTATGAATGTATATCATCCTCTCCCGCACAGCCCGGGTTTACGTTGTTGTACACAAAACCGGAAAAGAAGATGCTGAGAGATTTAATAAAAACAATACATCGGTGCGTCTTGACGTTTTGTTCTAGAACCTTCTTACTGAGAGAGTGCATACATGTCCAGCAAATACTCCCAAAGCCCATTCCCGCATAGCATCCCACCCTAGGGTTGTATCTAAGACATTGGCAAACTTCTTCAACGTTTCAACCAATCACTTTGACATGATATTTAGAGGTGACTTTCGCTTTGAGTAAAAAGAAAAAAAAACTGAATGGTACTCAGACGTGAGTGGTAATTGGTTTTCGTGTGTGTGTGTGTGTATGTGTGTGGATTTTTATTTCGTGATAGTTTTAAGTGCTTCACACATTCTCTTTCAGCTCCCTATGGACCTCACCTCAACGCCTTGCTCCCCCCCCGCGGGGATCGTTCTCTGTCGCAACTGGCGACAGGTGTCACGTCTTTTGATGTTTGAGAAGTTGACGTGTGCTGGGGTCCCAGGGCATCCACACTTACCAGCCAGTCTTATCTGGCTGTGGATGAAAGAAGGATCTGTCAGGGGTTGCCATTCAAGGCATATATACCTGCATGCATTAGGAGGAATGCTCGGAGGATGGGGAAGAGCCGGAAGTGTGGCTGCTGCTTGACTTTGTAGCACTTAGGACCTGTATTGTATACCAGGCTTGCGCTCGCTCGCTATATCTTCCTGTGTTCATGCAAACGGATCGTTGGTGCATCTATCTTTGTGAAACCATGTTAAATATTGTGTTGAATGCAATATTGATACAATTCAATTGTCATTTTACTTGAGTATTTATTATATTACAATTTTATTGAAGGAAAATGGATTTATATTGCATGACGTTGATGATGATTATTCGTATTGCTATTATTAAAAAATATATGGCGTCCTTGTCAGCTTCTGTTGGGGGCATAACCGTGGTAAGAAGTACATCAGAACACAGCCGACCGCTCGTAAAGGTTGTTCTTGGTTGATGAATCTCCTGCTGGTTCCTCTCATTTAGGTTGCAACCCTTTCCCCCCATGCATGCCACATAGTGGCTGTGTGGCATGCATGGGGGAAAGGGTCTCCTTCCCTGGAGAGCTGTGTTTCCACACTCTTATGACATCACTCCACATGAGATAGTCCATCTCCTGCGGCAACGCCGTGAGGCAGAACCCCTCCTGGCTTCCTCATGTCCATCTCGGGTATCTGGTTGGGTAAATGTTGTTTCCTGGTCTTATTGTACATCTGTGATGTATAAGCACCACAGAAGAAGGACGTACTTATGGTAAATGGTAAATGGACAGCATTTATATCATTTTTCAGACCTGTGGCCTCTCAAAGCACTTTACAATTATTGTCTCACATTCACCCATTCATACACACATTCATACACACATTCATACACCAACGGTGGTGTCAACCAATGCAAGGCAACAGCCAGCTCGTCGGGAGCAGTTAGGGTTAGGCGTCTTGCTCAGGGTCACCTCGACACTTAGCTAGGAGGAGCCGGGGATTGAACCAGCAAGCACTTATCAATGCTGCTTTATTAAGTATGATAACACAGATCACTGTCCACCATGACCACCACACCAAACTCAGGTTCATGTAGAGCCAAGACATCCAACTCCCTTCGTAACCTGACGGGAGGACAAGATTAGGTTAGAAGTTAGAGAATAAACCCCAATATCCTAGGCCTCAGGCCCTGCCCCCAAAGCTTCGCCCCCTTCTGGTTAACGCTGGTTAACCCTTCACTTCCATGCATACCGATAGAACATGATGCATGAACACATAACATGAATCTCAGCTGTTAACACTATGGACAGAGAATAGGAAGAACGTTCGTGCCTTCTGGTCTCCAGCTCTCCATTGTCCTAAGCTGGCTGGTTTCCTTGTTAGATTTATCATCCCATCAACCAAGTCCTATTGACTTCTTACAGCTTAACATCTGTTGTAGTGGAACTGCCCATGGTGAAAAAAAGAGAGCAGGGGATTGAAAAGCACTCCTCACGTTGCCATGACACCACACGTCTCATAGAGCTTTAATATGGGATTGGTTCTGGCCAGCCCAGTTACTAATAGCAGACACATCCTGCATTAGCCACCCACAGCCAATCACGACATGGCAGCAGAACCACTTGGCAGATGATCAACACTGTGCTCCGAATCGTCACTTTAATTGTCTTGTAAAATGGTGGTGGATTTCATCACCTCTAGTACGCGACCTGCAGTAACCACTGCAGTTGATATATATATCCACCTCACCTCCACCTGCATAGATCCACTGTTTTGTATAGGCAGTACTCCTCTCCTCTCCTGTGCGATACTCGCAAAATAGAGGCTACATAAAAGCAGATCTATTTCTGGCAATAAAACCGCATTTGCCGCATGCATGAGTTTGTAAATGGAGGCTTATGGTTATGGGGCTGGACCCGACTTATCTACATTAACTTCAATGTACTGGTTTAGTTTGAGTCATAGGCGAGGTAAAAAAGAGACATGAATATAAATATGCGTCTTGAATTAAACGACGGCGGCCCATTGATCCTCGTAATAAGTTGTATTGATTGAAAGCATCGTCGTAACTGGTTGCCACGTTGGCGTTTTTCCAAGAAACCCACATCAAGCTGGGTTTAAGGTAATGAACTGAATGTACTGCGTCTTACTTGAGTATTTGATCACGCCTGGTTCTCTTACACAAAACAAAAATGCATTATTTAAGTCCTTAACCATATCATATTTGGAAGAAAAGGTTGTTGTTATTTTAAAGTGGAACTCTTGGGCGGTCTCGTTATTTTTCTTATTATATTATATCTACAGTGGGATTGAACACTGAGACCCAAGGGTTTCCTGTATTTAAAAAAAACAAAACGATTATCTATATGCTATCGTACCATGGGTGTGTTGTAGCTCCATTAGAGTTGGAAAAAAGGTACAAGCATTCCAGATAAAGGAAGGTTCAATAAGCTTAATAAGGGTCTCTCCAACTTTTAAAATGCTCTTTTCCTAGGGTCGATGGAGGTCCTCTGAGCATCTGCTGATCCCTATTTGAGTGGGAAATAACAAGCGTCATCATGGTGAAGGTTAACATCCACCCAGTGGCTCCTTGTTCCCCCCTATCAGGTAACCTCCGTCGGCCCAAAAGTGGTCTAATCACAGGCAACTATGTTTTCCAGAGGACACATATAATAGACTAGGAGTTTATAATGGAAAATGAACACTCTCGGTGGCCTTGTATTTATAAGACTTATAAGAATGAAGCAAAGGAAGGAATACAGAAGTTGTATATGTACACTGTGATTTGCACAGCCTTTCTTCTACATTCAAAGCCTTTTGTAAAAATTCAAAAATGAATTACAAGCATAGCAGATTAATACGTAAAATGAAGAGCAACTGTAATTTTCTGAGAATATCATTTAAACATGCCCCATACAAGTCTGATTATTTAATTAATCAAATGTCTCAATAAGTAATTAAATCGAAGTGTGTGGCGACTTAATCAAATGCTATGTGATTAAGTCAGTTAAAAAAGATTAGGAAAATGCCCTCAGAAAGGTCAAAACACCAAAAAATTAATCTCTCACTTGTTAAAGGAGGGAATTCAGTATTTTATAACCATTATTGTAGATATTTTAAACTGGGTTTTGTTGCCTTTTGGAAAGCAAAACAACAAAAACAACAACGTAATGGTACTAAAACAAGTATGATTACTTCTACATATTGTGAAGAATATAACAGTTATGAATGTTTTAAAGTTATACTGTGCTGACATTCTTGTGTCTTGTGTCTTGTGTCTTGTTCTCCTGCCACACATTCTAACACAGAAAACGAAATATGTTGCATTCAGTGTCGTCAGAGTGTGTGAGAACGTATGAAATACAAATAAATATCAATGGCATATCAGAGACAACAGGTAGAGAGAGGTAGAGAGAGAGAGAGAGAGAGAGAGAGAGAGAGAGAGAGGTAGAGAGAGAAACACAAAAAGGTAGAGAGAAAGAGAGAGAAACACAAAGGTAGAGAGAGAAAGGATCACAAAGGTAGATAAAAAGAGAGAGACAAACACACAAAGGTAAAGAGAGAGAAACGCACAAAGGTGGCGAGAGACCGAGAGAGAGCGAGAGAGACACACACACACACAGAGGTAGAGAGAGAGAGACACACACACACACACACACACACACACACACAAAGGTAATAATAATAAATAATAATTTTTATTTATATAGCGCCTTTCAAGGGACCCAAGGACGCTTCACACGTAGCAGACAAAACAAAATAATACAGGAACAGAAAATAACATTAACTAGAGACCATAGGCCTTGGTGAACAGGTACGTTTTTAGTTGCTTAAAAGTGTCCAAAGATGCAGTGTTGCGGATCTTTGCTGGGAGAGAGTTCCAGAGGGTGGTGGCTGCCACACCGAAGGCTCTGTCCTCAAATGTCTGCAGGTTGGTGCAGGGGGTGGTGAGCAGACCCGTGTCTAAGGACCACAGATTCCGGGACAGGGTATGGGCTGAAGGAGACCTGATAGGTACTGGGGGGCAAGGGGCAGGGAGGGATTTGTAGGTGGGGAGGAGGTTTTTGTAGGAGATGTGGGGCTTGACCAGGAGCCAGTGAAGGTGGATGAGGGTGGAGGTAATGTGCTGACAGGGCTTGGTGTGGGTGAGAACCATGGCAGCTGAGTTCTGCGCATACCGGAGCCTGTCCAGGTACCCCGGACAGGACTCCGTTGTGGTAATCCAGACGGGAGGTGATGAAGGCATGGATGAGAGTCTCTGCTACGGAGTCTGAGAGTGATGGCTGGAGATGTTTTTGAGGTGGTAGAAAGCTGATTCGGTGAAGGATTTGATGCAGGACTTGAATGAGAGGGTGGAGTCCAGAATGACACCCAGGTTGCAGACTTCTGGAGACAGGCAGATGGAGCAGCCGTCCACATCAAGGAGAAGATGTCTAACCTTTCAGAGCAGCACCTTGGGAGCCACGGCCACAAGTTCTGTTTTATTGCTGTTTAGCTTTAGTAGGTTAGATCACAATCATCCAGATATTTATTTTGTGCAAGCAGCTGACAAGGGACTGTGGGGGGAGCCAAGCAGATGGTTTAGTGCTGAGATAGAGCTGTGTGTCATCGGCATAGCAGTGGAAGCTGAGACTATGGTGGCGGATGATCTGACCAAGGGAGAGCATGTTGATGGTAGGGAGGAGGAGTCCAAGCACAGAGCCTTGGGGCCTTGGTTGACTAGGGCTGTGACAAAATGTTTGAGAGTTGGTCGTTTTGATGAGGGCAGTCTCCGTGTTGTGGTGTGCCCTGAAGCCAGATGTGCTGGACATGTGCTGGTGGAGCTGGGCGGCAACTGCTTTTTCCAGGATTTTGCTGACAAAAGGAAGGTTGGAGATTGGCCGGAAGTTTGTGATTTTGAAGCTGGAGGGTACCATGCCAGATTCCAAGAAGGAGTTGATCATTTCCGCCATGATGGGGCACAGGCTATGTAGGCATGCCTTGACCAAGGCTCTGGGCATGGGGTCCACAGAACAGGTGGAGGCCTTGGCTTTGGTGACCATCTTGGTGACGGGAGAAGGAGACAGTCTGGGTTTTGAGGGGGGCAAGAGAGTCATGGCTGAGGGATAAGTCTGCATTGTAGTGGGCTACCGGGCCATCGTCCGTGGTGTCGGGTGGATCTGAGGCCACATGGGTCGCTATGATATTAGCCAGGGCTGGTGCAATCACTGTCTTGATGTTCCTGAGTGTGATAGGTACGTTTAGTGTGCTGCCTGGCCAGGAGGACAGGAACAGTAAAGTGAATGGCGTGATGGTCGGACACAGCTGGTCCAGGCACTGCAGATGGGAGAGAGTTGTACCGGTGAAGCACACCAGATTGCACCTTTGGTGCGGGTGGGACCTTGGACATGCTGTGTGATGGTGAGGCAGTCCAGCAGGGACAGGAATTCAGTGGCCAACTTGCAGCTGCCACATGGATGTTGAAGTCACCGAGCAGGAGTGTAGATGGAGACATGGAGCAGACAGAGGTGAATAGCTCAGACGGCTCGGACATGAAGGTAGCGGAGGCTTTTGGGGGCGGTAGACAAGGACCACCTGGAGCTGTGTGGACCCAGCCAGTGTGAAGGCAACACACTCAAATGATGTGACATTGGGTACTGGAAGTTCTTTAACCAAGATGTCAGCTCAGTGTATCTGCAGCAAGCCCACCACCACGACTGGGTCTCAGTTAAGCATATAAAAGTCAACATTTTCCTGTCCATGATGATGTCATGGATGAGTAGTGCTTTATTGTTGAGAGAGCGAGTATTCAGTAGCATGAATGGCAGTTTTGTAGCAGTGTTGTTATAGGTGCTGACGCAGGCTATGTAGGAGGAACGAAGCTGTCAACACGTACCAGGGGCCTCAGATTGCCAGTGTGCACATGTGATTTGTTGTGATGATGTCATTGCAGTGCAACAGAGCATCTGGCAGACAGTCCGATGGAATACTATGAACCAAATAAACCAACTACGTCGGGAGCCCCTGTGCACGTGGGTGAAGTAGGAGTCCGGGGATGTAACAACATCGAGGCAGTTTGGAGCAATGTAATGGTTGAGGTTCAGGAGTTGCATTGAGGAGTATTTTATGAATGCCATTTCAGCAAAAGAGGAGCCAGGGAGGAGGCACCCAGCTTCGGTGCACAGCAGTGAAGCCAGAGCAGGATGACGGGTCCAGGAGAGAGGTAGGGGATAGTCCTGATATCGTGGCAGAGAGTAGGTAATCCACAGTTTGTTGAGCATGCCGGTAGATCGCTAGCTAGCTAGCAGGCTAACAGCTGGTCGGCAGAGTAGGTGAGGACACAGAGCCACAGGTGTACAACCATCAAACTGATAACTGGTAGAGAGAGAGAGAGAGGGGAAAAGAGAGAGAGCGGAAGAGAGAGAGATAATGAAATCAAGAAGGGCTGGGTTGCGAGTGCGTCGCCTGCTGTTGCTGGAGTGGATGCCGTCTCTTTATTCTGGGGAGTGCTGGCTTGAAGCTCTATCACTGCTGATGGAAGTCTTGTCACATTCAATGACAGCTTGGTGAGTGGAAGACACTTCTTTTGGGCTGAAACAAAAATAGATACGGTTTTCGCTGACGCTGGAAATCCCTCAGTATTTGTAGCAGGCATGTCAGCTTCCAACTTGACACTGATTTCTGCCACAGTGATATTGACAAAACACAATCAGTAGCTCCAGTCCAAAATTGATTCCTACGGCAAGATGTCAGATGACAGTGTGTTTGTCAGGGCTTTAGTAAATCAAGATCATGACCTTTAAAAAAAAAAGTATAAACAGTTAAGTGTTTTTTTTTTTTCTGACTTTGACATTCATCGCTCATAATTGTATGGTTATTTAATAATGAGCATTATGATGAGTGAAAGCACAGTTTGTGCCTCATACTCAATATTTCTCATTATATGTCTAACAGTCGACAGTTCCAGGTACAATAAGACAAGTGGAGTCATTCTTTAAAAAGTACAAATTCATATATTATATAGGTTCCTAGGACGTCAGTAGACCGGCACTCAACTCAACTTTTTTCCACACACAATCAATTTTTTTGTTAAAGAATCGACCAGTTATTTGTTATTTGACCTTGGACATTGCGCTTGCTGGAGTGAGTCACACCACTACCACACAAGACTTTATACAAGCCTGATTCACCAGCCTGCCACGCATAGCCTCAGCAGCAAGTTTAGATCGGACCTCATCTCTTATCTTGCAGGTTCATTCTCCAGTACCGCATCAGCGTCTTCTTCCACACCGACAATAACAGCATCACAAGCCCATCTAAAGTGTCCAACATCAATACACGGTCGTTACATTTGTTAAGCAATCAATCACTGGGTTGTGATGAAACCAGATCCTTACTTACAAGAGCTTTTCTTCTAGGAGTTTGAAAATAGACGGTGGTATATATGAACGAAGAGACGTGTCACTTGTTTTGGTCCATAATGTCCTGAATATGTTGTCTTAACAAAATAAATATATATCAGTGGTTTTAGGAATGACTCAATTTGTGGGTGACCGGGTACTTATTAAACATCAAAAAGAAAGCAAATAGACCAAATACTCAATTACTGATAAAAACGTCTAGCAAAATACTTTAACTTCCAGATGCTAAGAACTGCATAACTCAAATATAGTTTTCATTCAAATTAACCATGGGTGACATTCAATTAAAGATTGAACGATTGGGAGGTGCATTCTGTGTTATTGCTATGGTAGTATATTTATATTACTGTGTTTCTTGTCAGTAATATTTACAATGTATCTTTTCAAGTTTCACCTTTTTAAGTTAAAACAACCTCTATTTGAGAAGGAGGAGTTATATAGATTGTATTATTAAGTTAACAGTGTAGTGTCTGCAGTCTGTCTGGACTTGGCTGTTTATTATTATTTTTGGCCCTGGGCCCAAATCTATTTTCTGACCTTCTGGAAGTATGAGGTGGTGGGAAAGGAACAAGTTGGACTAACCCTGGATTTGTCAAAGAGACAGTAGATATACCAGAATATACCAGAGCTACTTGCAATTAGAGCTGGACTGAAATACAAAAAGGAACACTTTCTAATTACATCCTAATGCACTGTAAAAAAAAAACCTCCAACTCCTAGTGTCTTTATTTGTCAAGATAATGTGTTATTCGTATTGTTTTAGAATAACACATACAACATACCATAAACGCTTCATGGCCATTAAGCATTTTTCAATGTAATTGTTTTCTATCATTTCAATAAGAACTAAAGGAATTAAAGATTTCAGTTGAACTGGTGAAGAAACTTAAATCTGTACACGTGTATTATAGTGTGCTTCTTCTCCTCTCTCTGTAACTTATATCATGACGCTTTTAAGACTTGTTTTCTTGTGCCAAGATGGCAGACGGCTCTGACTTTAGTGTGTCAGTTTTGTCATCATGCTCAAGATTACTTTGGCTTTTCTTTCATCGTGAGGATTATAATGAATTATGCGAGGCCACTTCAGGGGCCACATAAAATGTGATTATATGTACATAAATTGAACAAATTTCACATTTACAACCTTACTTAAGATAGTATTACAATTGTTACGCTCATTGCACTGTATTTTTACTCTCTTTGTGTTAGTGTTGGTGGGTATTCTTTAATCCATCAGTGAATAAACCTTTGGGAACTTATTTTCTCATTGTAGGTATAGTTAGTTCATTTTCATGGTGGAGACCAAAATCTTGTTTTTGGTCAGCGTTATTTTTGTTATAACCCTGAGAGCGACATTTTCTGTCTTTAACCTAAGCGTGGGCTCATAACAGTATATAAACTACACAGGGATCCGTTCCGAGTTGCCATTCACTCATTTCAGCAAATTCCTCAAAATGTGAGACCTCCCCCCGCACTACAACCCCTAAACTTATTTCGATAGCCATAATAACTATTTAATTTTATGCCCTATGTGACACATAAATTGAATCTGGGTCCCATTCCAGGAGAAATGTGATAAACTTCCAGAGATCCTTTCATTGACTGAAACTTAATTAACTTTTTTTCCACTGCGAGGCGGTGAAAAATGCTATCAAAGACTCCTTCACTACAAGGGAAACTTTGTCTTGAGGCATCTCTGAGGTTACTGCTCAACCAAAAAAAGCCCCCCAAAAGGAAACCTGCTATCGACTGGTTATCAAATGCCTGCCCATTGGAACTTGAAAACAATGTTAGTGTACACATCTGGTGTTGTGTCTTTCACAGTTGAGTAACACCAAACCCATTCCGGCCCAATTTGTTGAACATATCACATCTCTGCAGGGTGCTGTAGCCCAGCATGGAGTTATATTTCATTGTCAGTGGAAAGCCATCGATCCCGGGTGGGGGTGACAATCCCTGGTATGACTAAACAGCCGTTTGTCACTCGAATAGCTCCAATGTTCACCTGGAGTATTTGGTCAGTATCTCGTCTCGGCGGTGAACTGAGCGACCGACCCCCCATTCTCTGCAAATAAGATGACTCTTATTACTGGCAGAATGGAAACGAAAAAAAACGTTCCCTGTGCAACATCTGATGCCTTTTAGTCAAACGGTTGTGGGTTTTGT
>OMNR01035077.1:9173-21687 GCA_900303205.1 Mora moro
TGTTATAGGCCTGACTCAGCAGATGGCTTCCTGTCTCCAAGTCAATCTAGCAGCAGGAATGGGGAGAAGGACTGGGATAACGCCTCAAACACCTCCTCCGTCACCTCGTTCACTGAGTACACTGGTACGTTAACCCCACCCCCGTCAGTCATTCTGCTCTGTGACTGACCCTTCTAGACCTGGGAAAGGTCTGTAAGTATTGATGTATGGTTAGGTCTCATGGGTTTTCAATTGACCATATTCTTTGAAATGTACATACTTTTAATTTTGTCCTTTTTTTATACTATGAATTCTATATTAATAGGGCTAGGCTAATCGTATTTTGTCAGCCAGTTTTACAGGAACAAAATGCTGACTCAAACAGCTGACAAAACTAATTATGTAAAACAAATATAAAACTGTATTGTCGACATATTGTGGGTTTATGAGTCAGAAACATGAGTTGTGGCCATGCAATGAACCCAAAAATATGATTTTTTTTTTCTCGCAGTTTATACTTAAACACACAGAGAGAGAGAGAGAGAGAGACAGAGAGACAGAGACTTTATATCTACACTACTGAGAGCAAGATGCGTGCTTGAGTCCCTCCTTGTTCCCCACCTCTAGACCATCTCCACTCCTACAACCTTGTGTTGCTACGCTGGTTACCACTATATTGAGATGAACACATTATTAATTGTGACCTAAAAACAAAGATACATTGGGTATATATTTCTCATTGCCCACTATCTCTCACTCAAAACAACCACCCTCCATATCTAACAGTAGCAGGAATTTTTAAGAGAATCCCCATCAATTATTCAGCCAGGCATTCTGGAATTACCCGTCCACGTTCCATCTCCATGGAAATACTAGAGCAGGTTGTTATGACAACCCTACTTCTTCATGATGTCACACAGGGCCGAAGCTGTACAAGCAGCCCAGTGCCAAATCTAACAAGCACATCATCCAGAACGCCCTGGCCCACTGCTGCCTCGCTGGCAAGGTCAACGAAGGCCAGAAGAACAAGATACTGGAGGTACACGGATCCAGAAAACCATGATTTGTGAATTTTTAAAAGAAAAATGCATCGAATGTTTTGTGAATGGATTTTGACTGGCTAAATGATGCCACTTTCACTGGGCTTTGCACTGAATGCAAAGATGCTGAAGGTGTTATTCATGCCATTAATGTTACATTTGTTTAAAAAATTTACTGCATAAATATATTAAGTCTTATGTTTTGTTCATAGCAGCTTTCATAATGCCATAGTTCTTACCAAACGTAGACATATTAATGCATGACGACATTGACTATGAATTAAAATGAAACACATTTTCATTGACTAACCATGACGCTCCTGTGTATCCAATCTTATATCAATCCATATAATTTCTAAAAACAAAATGAAATCCACCTCCACAGCAAATGGAGAAGTCGGAGGCCAACAGCTTCCTGGTTCTGTTCCGAGACACCGGCTGTCAGTTCCGCTCGCTGTACACCTACTGCCCAGAGTCTGACGACATCACTAAGCTGACAGGCATCGGCCCCAAGAGCATCAGCCACAAGATGATCGACGGCCTCTTCAAGTACAACTCGGACAAGAAGCAGTTCAGCCAGATCCCGGCCAAGACCATGTCAGCCACTGTGGACGCCCTCACCATCCATGGCCACTTCTGGCAGACCAAGAAACCCCCCACACCCAAGAAAGTGGTACCTCCCGCTAAATCCTAATGGACACTCTTAAGGTTAAACAAGAGTTATGCTTCTGCGTTGGATTAAGACTCCAGGAGGTACGCGGTGGTTCGCCGTTATTCTGTGCGCAAAGGATCACCAACAGGAGTTCTCCTCTGACACAAATCCGGTGATCTTTATAATGTAAAGAGGACGTGTCATGTAAAACTCCTCAAACTGCAAA
Source organism: Mora moro (assembly GCA_900303205.1). Taxonomy (NCBI): domain Eukaryota; kingdom Metazoa; phylum Chordata; class Actinopteri; order Gadiformes; family Moridae; genus Mora; species Mora moro. The sequence continues at coordinate 11,071 of OMNR01035077.1, forward strand.
CCTCCTCAACTAGTCGGTCATAAATGAACTGAAAAACGTAGCAGGAAAGACGAAGCATCCATCGCCCATGACTCGTTACATTTTTGGAGAGGTGCACTGTGTACCTCCAGCGGTTATTCGACACAGAAGTATAAATCAGCCTTGACGCGAAACACTACACAACCACGCCCTCCTCAGATGGAACCTAATCTTCGTTTCAATTTGCACTTCACTCTACATTTCCATGACGATTCCAACACCTGCAATGGCCAGTTAGTTGATCGCTATGTTTTGTGCTTTTGACTTCAATTATTCCAGTTACATTCCTGTCCTTTTGTTGTTGTGGTTTTGTTTGGGTTGTTTTTAAACAAAGTTCCAGAGTAGAAGGAACAGGACTCAACAATAACTGGAATGTATTATGGCACTATTAAAAAAAAAAAAAAAAGTAATTTAAATGTTTATCACTGATATGTGTTTAAAGAAGTGGTTTGATTTGAGTCAATCGTTTTGACTGTGCGTGCTTGCGAGAGTGTTTGTCACTTGTCATTTTCTGATTTTTGCTTATTTTTTCCTCGTATGTGCCAAAAGTTAATAAACAAACCACAGCTAGAGACAGTTTGAATGATCAGAAGTTTTCTTTGATAATATAAAGCACTGAATGTTTTCATAAGTTGTACATACAACTTTTTGTTTATGTGAATCTGTTTATTTGTGGCCTTATGTTTGTTTTAGTTTTTAATGATTATGTAAGTGCAATGAGTTGAACGTAAAGCCACGTATACCATACATTACCATACACGAGACGTTTTGTACATATGAAAACTTTTCTTTCCCCCTTTTATACATGGGTAAAACAGTTTGTATAGTTAAGATACGTAAGACTACGAAGGGCCAAAAAAATGATAGCATACAGCTAGTAGTGTCAGCCACACAATATGTGTGTGTGTGTGTGTGTGTGTGTGTGTGTGTGTGTGTGTGTCCTCACACGAAACAAAGCAGAACGGTTTTAGCTTTCTCTAGACTCCTATTTAAGTCACTCGACAGGCCGCGTTTTTTTATTTCAAAACCACGTGGTTCTCGACCTGCCGATTTAGAATGGGAATTCATTCTAGAAAAAGAAAGATGTTTTAATCATTTATTTATTCATACACTGATATTCCTCTGTCGTGCTTGTAATCTTTTTTTTTTTTTTTTAATGGTCAAATAATACATATTTTGCCGCCTCAACTTTCAGCTGCATGAAAAAAAACAAGGAACAAACATTTGCATGTTTACCGTTACAAGGAATTCTGAGTAGCCGGTTGATTTCTCAGGGGTTAAGTGTTCTGGGAGCTCCTGTTTTAAGAGTTTGAAGCAGCTGGTGCCCAGCAGAGTTGTAGAACTAAAACAGATTGCGGTTATGTTGATTTCTTGTTTCAGATGCTATACCAACTGCACACCTTAGAACAATTGGGGAATGTTTAATATCACCTGCATTCCTGTCCTTGCCAATTGGTGTCACATACAATATTCCTATTATTTAAATCTGTGATTAAATTAATAACAGAAATATAATCGTCATTTTTATTAATTGACATCAGTATAACAGTTTAAACATTGAAAGCACTTTTAAAATAATGTTTAATTTAACTAGAGAAATCCCAACTGTCTACACACTGTCTAAATAATATGGGGTGCTTTATATGTTTCCACAAAAAGGCATATGGTATACATTATTTGAATCTACATGGATCACTGTAAAGATCATTTGAACTAGATCCTCTATTAACATATACGGTTTCATGTTAGCTTCCTGGAAACAAAAGCCACTGTTTACATATTGAACGCATTTGAAAACTTTAAGATATCTTGACCTTTGTTTGTCTTTTTTTAATGATTCTATTTTATCTTGTCTTGTTTATCAAACATTCTCCTTATTGCTTATTTTGTGGCCAATGTTGTATCTAAAATATCCTACAATAAAGAAAATGTAAAATAATAACACAAAGTAATAATTAGTGTTTAGTAACAAGATTAGCAACTGACCCAAATACATAGGGGATCATTTGTAAAAAGATGAAATAGTTTGCATATTTTTCAAATTGAACCAGATTGATCAAACATTGAAGGGCCGAATAGGGCTAGGAATTGGATACGGTTGAGATTTTGTACTGGCTTTTATGTATCAATATAACGCTCCTGACACTGCAAAACATATAATATTTAGGCTTTTTCTGAATAAAACCAATACTGAGGGGTCCCTCTTCTTTTGGCTGTTCAAGGTCAGAATGAATGGATGTTTGTGTTCAGAATGAAACTATTAGAATGACATTGTGGTTTTTACATGAGCATATAGACTACACGTGTTCATTGGATGCTGTACTAACGTTAAATACATAGACTGCTGAACATATGGTTCACATTTACTTTTCTCTTTTTACATTAAATTAAACTAAGCATGACCTCAGTCAATATGTGTTGTGTTCTTCTTTGTACTGCAGACAGGAAGAATTGCTTCAAAGATGTATTTTACTGAACTACTTTGTTGCTCTGACTCTGTTTCTGGGTCATTCTCATGAATATTAATGAACCTGAATCAAAATAGTTGTGATAGGCTACTACATGTTGTACAAAAGACCCTTAATATTGAATACGTGTGTGTGTGCGTGTGTGTGTGCGTGTGTGTGTGTGTGTGTGTGTGTGTGTGTGTGTGTGTGTGTGTGTTTTCTCTTGATACATTCCGTCCACTAGTTGGACCAACAGCCCTTGAGGAAAAATATAAGGAATATTACAATTTTAAAACAAAATTCTCCACATTGTTCTCTTTGTGTTCATCTTCCTATTTGGTGTTTCCTGGCCCATCAAGTGTACGTTGGTCTGCCTGTGTGTTGTTCTGCCCACAGAAAGCAGGGAGAGGCCTTTGGCTGCTGGCCTTCATAAAGACTTGCCCCCTCCCCTTGGCCAAGTTCTTGGCTTACACCGGCCTGGCCAACCGCCTCTCTTTCTTCTTCAAAATGGCCTCCCATAGCCTCACGGATGTGGTGAACAAGCTCACCGAGAACAAGGACCTGAGGGCCGTCTTCGCCTACATCTTTGGAACCTACGGTAGGGTGAATCCCCACCGGTCCCAACTGGCATACCTGCGTTTCGGGGCGAACTCGTCTCTAGTCTTTAAGTAAGCATCTTTGTGCTTTTTTGATGTTGTTTTGAGTGGCTGTCCTCGGCTGTCTTCTGCAGGCAACATCCCGAAGGACACCAGCTTCTCCATGCACAGCCTGCTGGTTCGCCACTACTGGAACGGCGCTTGGTACCCGAAGGGAGGAGCCAGCGAGATCGCCTATCACATGATCCCCATCGTGGAGAAGGCCGGTGGGGCCGTTCTGGTCCGTGCCCCCGTCAACCGCATCCTGTTCAATGGAGCCAACGAAGCCTGTGGTGCGTGTGCATCATTGTGTGTGTGTGTGTGTGTGTGTGTGTGTGTGAGAGTGTGTGAGTGTGTGAGTGATGCATGGTTAAGGTATTTTCTCACCCCAATCCACATATTGCTGTAACCACCGTTTGTAAATGGAAGAAAATGACACCCACGACCGCATCCCAAGCCGCTATCTAAAAAGGTGCTGCTGGAAACTATAACCGCTTTGTTATTAATAATTTTGTTTCATATGAAGGAGGTTTGCGGACAACCATCGCTTCAAGCTGTTAATTGAGAATTTGTATAACTTGTTGCCAACCTTTTCAGCATGCACATGAGTGCAGCCTATTATCGCTAATGCAATAGGCTTTCTTTATTTACGCAAGACGTTATTGAACAGAAAACACAGACCAGCTCAAGGAGGTTAGGGTTGGGATTTGGAGGCACTTTTATCTAAAATGTCTTTGAGTGGATTTCTTAGCACGAGTGACCCCCCCTTAGTTAATGCCATGCTCTACCAATGGAGCTAATGGGCCCATATAATAAGAAATATGTACTAATAATAATGACTATTCCTTTCACTGGTAAAATATTACCGTACATCGCATGGGTAGCTCGTCGGACCCCTCCCAGCCAGAAAGAGAAAATGAAAAAGTAGGAGCAGAAGCACCATGCGTGAAGTAGGACTTGATCACACTGTTGCTGCTCTTCCTGGTGTCAGGTGTGAGCGTGATGAAGGGGCAAGAGGAAGTCCATATCCACGCCCCCATGGTCATTTCTAATGCCGGCATCTTCAACACTTACCAGAAGCTGCTGCCCAAAGAGCTCCAGGCCATGCCAGGTAAGTGACACCCCCCACCACCACCAACCAACCAACCAACCCACCCACCTCATGTCTTTTATTATTATTTTATTTATTTATTTATTCAATTTTCTGTTCCTCCATTTTGTAAAGCTCCAATGTGTCCCATGTGAATGTTGCAGCCATCAAGGAGCAGCTGAGCATGATGAAGAACGGCGAAGGTGGCCTGAGTATTTTCCTGGGTCTCAACGGAACCAAGGAAGAACTGGGCCTTGACTCGCAAAACTACTGGGTCTTTGCAGAAAATAATTTCGATGAACTGTAAGTGGCTTTTCAGTTGGCTCTGATTTTCATGGTTGGATGTACCAATTTTCACGCCAGCACTTGAGTGTGGTCCTGTCTGCTGAAGGACTTTTCTTGAAATTATTAAGTTGACATTGAATGCAACAGGCCCAGTTATGGACAGACTTTGTCTCCCATAACTGGGCAGTGTTTAAACACTGATTAATGTACTCATGATCTAAATATACATAATAGACCGACATATTAAGAAACCAATCCCCATGCCTGAGGCTTATGCATAACATAAAGAAGACCAATCAAATATAATATAATATAATAACATCTCACACAAAAGAAGAAACGTGACTTGTGTAACTCGATGTCCTTGTTTAAACGCGCAACCTCCGACCTACCAACCTTGCTTCCACGTGTTCTTGAATGACTTATGATATGGTTGAACCAGTATAACCTGTCCATGACAGGGTGGAAACGTATTGCAACGGAGACCGGGAGGAGTCCGCTAGGAAGGTGCCTCTCCTCTTCCTGGCCTCGCCGTCTGCCAAAGACCCCACCTGGGAGGAGCGATCCCCAGGTATAAACCACTCCAGTCTCCAACCTCCAGGGGATTTGATTTGTCTTCATTGTTTCTTGTTGTTTGGTGGTCTTGTTCTTGATGCTCTTCTTTTTTTTTTTTTTTTTCTCTTCAGGCAAGTCCACGCTGAGTCTGGTGAGCTTTGCCAAGTACGAGTGGTTCGAGGAGTGGAAGGACGACAAGGTGACCAACAGGGGGCCCGACTACAAGGATCTCAAGCAGACGTTCATCGACACGGCTCTGGACGTGGTGACGGACGTCCTGCCCAAGATCACCAGGGACAAGGTGAGTGGCCAGCACTGGGAAATCTGCAGGCCAGTGTTATTATACCAGTTTTATATAGGCCGACTGGTTAGAAGAAAAGAAAACTAAGAATGTGTGCGTGTGTTGTGTGTGTGTATATAACAACTTCATTTTTAATTTGTGTATCTGTTTGTTTTTTGTCCTTTACCTGCTATGGACCTCTAAGACTAGCCATAAAAATAAAAAAAAGATGATACTTTAAGTTTGTAACTTGATGATTACTTTCCTCCTCTGTGTGCTTTTAAGGTTGCGTTCGTCGACGCGGGAACGCCCATCACTAACACCCACTACATCGCAGCACCCAAGGGGGAGATCTACGGTGCTGACCACGGCATCGCCCGCTTCAGTGCGGAGCTCAACGCAATCGTCAGACCTCAGACGCCGCTGAAAAACCTCTACTTGACCGGTCAGTCTGTCCGCTTGAGTGCCGTACACGGTAGCCATGCTAACCAATATCATGGTTAGCATGATATTGGTATGATATCATGCCCTGTGTTTCATTTAAGCCAAAACAAGGTGAGCGTTGAGTTTCTAACGTTGTAACCATTGCATGTTTTCAATTCGCAGGCCAGGATATTTTTGTGTGCGGCTTCGCTGGGGCTCTGGCCGGGGCCCTGACCTGTGGCTCCGTCATCCTCAACCGTAACCTGCACCTGGATGCCATCGGCCTGGCCAAGAAAATCAAATTAGTCAAAGTGAAGGACGAGTAGCTAACTTTACATTTCCATTTAGGGCATTTAGCAGATGCTTTTATCCAAAGCGACTAACTACCTCGCTGATGGTTATTACTGACCGTTATACTGTAATTCATGGGAGAGACTCGAGGAGCATGGCTGGCACATGCACACTTCCCCAGAGAGACGAATAGGCGATAGATTGCGTGCCGTTTTTTAAAGAAAGCATTTGGGGAGAAACTCAGGTGGACAGGGTTAGGGTTCGGGGCTGTTATGTGTAGGTATTCATTTAGAAGTGATCCGGTGAAGGTATTGCCAGCTGTATCCCTCAAGTCTCCCGTAATGTTTAAATGCACCTCACCATTTGCAAGCCTTTGTGTTTTAATGAATTAATGTGATAATGTAAAGCAATGCATTATGATATTATGGAAAAAAGAGCACTAAACAATAGTTAGGGTTGCGTGCTACATGATCCCAATGTGTAGTTGCAATTATCACTCTATGCATTATGATTGAGTGTAACTTTTATATTAATACGGTTATGGCCTTGGGCTATATTAGAAGCCATACACAATGTTTTGTGTCATGTGTAGGCCTATGTCATACATCAGATTTGCAATAATAATGAGCCATAATTTCATTTGTCATACATGGTCAGAAAAGCAAACCTCAACACGTGTGATATTATCAGCTTTAATTAAAAAAAATACCCAAAAACGTAAATATTTTTTTGTTTTGTTTATTTATATATTTTAACCTAAATATTATGCAGGCAGATGTGTTTAGATCATAGTCTGTATGGTTGAGCATGAGGCAGCAGTACATGAAGTGTTGGGATTCGCCTGTCGAAGAGCATGTTAATTTTGATGCTTGTGATTAGTTGGGGTGTGATGTTCCCCGACTTCACCCTTACTCGCAGTGTCCTTCTCGTCCAAGTAGAGTCAAGACACCTCAACTGGGTGTAGCATCCAAGGACATTCAAATGTACTCGAGTGGTAATTATTGACTGCACCGATACATCGTATGCACTAGAACTTTAAGTTACTGCTATTATATTATAGAAAATTTATTTTCGCTAGCTATCACGCTAACTACTTACAAATACTAGCTAATCGAGCATTGCAGCTGACGAGGGTCGTGCAGGAGTTTCGCATCTCTAAACATTTTGCAGTTAACATTGTCACTTCTAATCCGTCCTGCTTCATGATCAAATGTAGGGATAATCAATCAAACTCGTGTTTTTATTTTTCGTTTAATAAAAGCTCAGAGTAAGCCAATGGAATTTCACACGGACCATCGGAGCTACGAAATACTTGTAGAAATAGGGGAAGGTGCTTACGGGAAGGTGTACAAGGCAAGAGAGCTGTGTGAGCAACAGCGCCTCGTAGCAGTGAAAAAGTTGACGGTCCTCCGAGACCCCGAATGCGGAATCCCTGCATTCATGATTCGCGAGGTGGCGCTGTTGCGTAAGATTGAGCACTTCAACCATCCCAACATAGTAAAGTACGTTTATTAAGCCTTTTTTTAAAAAAATATTTGCATTATAATGTAGTATGCACCACACAATGCTAAAGTTATTGTTCGTTTTCTGTTTTCCCTAATTCTTTCCTTACCATCCAGATTGCTCGATGTATGTGCTAGACTGCGGGGCACAGGCATGGAGCTTGGACTGGTATTTGAATATATTGATCAGGATCTTACTACATACCTCTCCAAGGTCCCCTGCCCAGGATTGGACATTGACAAGATCAAGGTGTGATCAGTTGAAGATTTAATATAATGTTGGGGGTGGGAGGGTGGCTTAGGCCTTGAGCAAGATGCCTAACCCTTTGCGGTCCCCCTCTGTGTCCAATCGGCTTGTGAGACGCTTTGGATAAATGTGATGTGACAGCTTTGTTACCTTTGAGTTCAAGGATTAAAAGTCTTCTTTCTTAACAGTAATAACCCACATATAAACGGGACAGGGCAACCTAATCTGTGTAATAGAGCCATTTTATCTACTGCGTGTACACTACAGGATGTGATGTCACAGCTGCTGCGTGGTCTGGACTTCCTGCACAGCAACCTGGTGGTTCACCGAGACCTGAAGCCGGACAACATCCTCATCAGTAGTCGGGGGGAGATTAAGATCGCCGACTTTGGACTGGCACGCATTTATGCCTATAATATCGCCCTCACTCCTTGTGTAAGTCAAACATTAGGACTGTGTGTGTGTGTGTGTCTTTGCGGTCACCCCTCTGTGTCCATTTCATGTTGACATATTAATTGAATTTGATTGTAACAAAGTTGTTTAACAAGTTCTTCTGTGCCTTTTGTCAATAAATCAAACATTCCCTCGAAGCCTGTCTGTCGCCAATGACATCGGTCTTGGAAATGTCTAAAGTGTCCCTCTGCTGTTGTTTCACATTCATTCTTCAAATATATATATATATATTGGTGATGTGAGTGATTGTCTTGGTTGTGGGCCTCTCCTCCGCCTCCTTCACACCCTCCTGGCAGGTGGTGACTCTGTGGTACCGGGCCCCCGAGGTTCTGCTCAGCACCACCTACATGTCCTCGGTGGACGTCTGGAGTGCCGGCTGCATTCTCGCCGAGCTCTTCCTCCTCAAGTACGGACTCTGGGGGAGGGTGTCCCGCAAACAGTCGTTCTGGCCGTCAAGATTCAAATGAATTCTTTGTGTGATGTAGGCCTACAGCTGTTAGGGGAAACATCAGCTGCTTCAGTTGTACCCCTGAAGCAGTTGTTCAATGCAGGTTCAATGTGGGATTTGCCATGTGTGGCTGCCTGTTGTAGTGATTGTGTGAGTGTAAAATGGTCATTCGGGGTGATTGTTGTGCGTCCTATACAGGCCACTGTTCCGTGGATTCACAGAGGTACAGCAGCTCCGGAAGATCTTTGAGTGAGTTCACTTTTCACTGGAGAATGTGTCTCTTTCACTGGAGAATTCGTAGAACTACACTAGAAGTGTATTCACACTTGTATTGTTGCCGTGTGTGTGTGCGTGTTCCTTTCTCTTTTGTTGTTCTTCAGGGTGATTGGCTTGCCGTGTGTGGAGGACTGGCCCAAGGACTGCCCTGTTCCATACTCGAGCGCCTGGGGACCCCAGGGTCCGCAGGGCACTCAGCTGCTGCCCAGCCTGGGCCCACAAGAGAATGACCTCCTGGCTGTAAGCATGGACGCCCCCTCATCATCCAATACTGGCTCTATTTATGTGTATATGTACATTTATAACAAGAGTACATAATAACCTAGTCCTTTTTCTTCACTTGCAGCAATGTCTGGCTTTTAGACCGACCAATCGAATCACAGCTTCAAGGGCCTTGGCCCATCTCTTTCTGATGTGAAGGTCTGGCCAGACCATCATGAGTGCTATGTGTTAGTTTTCCCCGCTTTTTATTTAGTACTAAAGTTAAAGTACTAAATGACTTTGTGCCATGAAATCGTATTTGCTCAAAACGTAGACGATTTTAAGCAGGGACTATGAAGTGTTTTGGCAGAAACAGCACTGCAGGCATGAAGAGGACTAAAGTGGTGTGCATACCAATATGTACTAGGATGTTTGGCCTTATGGTGCTTATGGTGCTTTGTCAGCTAGCCGACATAAGTGCATTCATGTATACCCCCCAACAAGGGATTCCTATTACATTACAAAATTAACTCTTAGATTCACTCAGATTGGCATGAGATGCAAATGTCTTTGCAGTGTAAGTTAAAAGTATGTATTGTTTATTATTTAGAGAACTATTATTTACACAGTACGTAAACACGTTCATGTTAACAGTTCCATGTACAATGTATTGATTGAGTGGTAGTTTGTGTATTTTTTTTTCCATTAACACGTGTCTAAACACGTTCTAACCAGTTAGAAACGGGATGCCGTCGCTCACATTGTTGACATAGTGTTGTCTTAATAAAAATGAGCGTGGCTTCAGCGTGAAAATGAGCGTGAGATCACAATGTGTGTATTTTAACGTGTGCACGCAGACATTGCCGTTATGCCAACAGCAGGCGTAGGCCTACTTCTATGAAAATAAGCCACGGTATTTTAAGTCGGCGGAGGCATGCTCTCCAGTACAAGCTTGCATCTTTGACCCTGTCCAGTTTAATGATACTGTCATCGCCATGCCATGCCATGCCGTGTGTGTATGCTCTTTCAACGTATTTCTGCCCTGTAGTTCGGTTGGAAGGGTCGGTAGGCTGTATCAGTATGTGAAATGTAGTTTGTGACCATCTCCTTCGACCCAACGGGGGCAGTGTTGTAACACACGCGTCTGCCAAGCACGTGAGTCGCCGTAGCGACACTGACAGTAGAATAAACCTAATAGTCTGTAATAAACGCATACAAGCCAATGCGTATAAAATAATCGAAATGTATCCAGCGTTTCAAAATGGATTTTTCTATCGAACTATCATGTTTAAAAGTAAAAGTATTTATACTTTGTTTATACGCGAATAATATCCACGCCGATTCAATTCGTTTCACTTAAGACTTAGCAGCCCTATTATTTGTAACTTCGCCTTCTGGTGCCACACTGTGTCAGTTGCTGTGTGTCTGTCTCCTTCCTCAGCCCTGGTCCAACTGTCTGGACAGGA
>OMNR01035082.1:0-10688 GCA_900303205.1 Mora moro
CTTGCCATTTCTAAACATTGACATAGGATGTGAAAAATGCATTTTGGAGCATCAAGTAAAATGCAGTTGCAATAGACATACATACAGTGTCTATACTGCAGACATTAGCTATAGCCTTCCTATTGTCACTGCCACAGATCGTTTGCAATTCAATAATGTCCATAACACGTCCGACTACAACAACATCTAAACCTAAACTAGTTCATAGAATTAGGGCAATTAAGAATGCTATTTCCCCCTATCCTCCACCGATGTCTGTCATTTCCCAATGTCAACTAGGCTACGGCCTATTTTCCCATTCCTCTTTGCACATTTTCCATCGCAATCTGAGAGGTAAGCAGTCCTACGTATCATACACATTATCCACGGATTTTCCTTAAAAGCCAAAAGGCAACCCCGCGGCGCCGTGGTGTGGGTGTTGCAGCTGCAAGCTAAACACGCGTTGCGACAGCACATCCTACCTTCACCTGCAACCTGGGCGCCATGATGGTGGATTAAACGTATGCATCGGCGCACCGAGAAGAGCGACGCTACTTCAAACGATGGGAGGGTCTTAAAAAAAAAAAAAGATCCTCTACCCCGCATCCCAGCCTGTGCAAATGAACGCGAGCATACAATAGCCACTGCATGAATAAGGCGTGCATGTTTAAACGGAACTAAATCCTCTATTAAATTTGGTTATTGGTTGAAATGTGCTCACAGAAGTCCTGCCACGTTTGAATGAAAACCGTGTTTCTGAACGGTCATAAGAGCGCAGCATCCTTTTTTGGTGTGCCGGCTTCTTGTCTCCATGGAAACGATAACCCTCACCTCTTCAAATCAGACGATGTATTTTTCAGAGACCCATCATTGTTGCATTTTGAAAAAAATCCACCTTTCAGATTCTTGCCTTTCTTTTCAAAGGCCTGGTCATTTTCTATGATATTCGCCTCAGTATTGTCACCCAATGTATAGGCTCTTGTAAGATTTCGGCCTGGATTTTTACCCGTCCTTGTGTTCTATCTTATGTTTTCTATTGGCCTTTATTGCAATTCATTTCGCTTTTTCTACGGCTGCTGTTGAAAGGGGCCCGCGAGGAACAGGTTAATTGAAAACGGAGACGTGCCTTCAAACCTGTCGAGTGCTCAGGTCAAAAGCGGCTTAAATATGACCACTATAGGCCTAAAGGACAATAGACACAATAGCCTACACAATGCACCGAAGAGCCTATACTACACTGAACACAGATTTCCCATTAGGTCTACTCACATTGACGCGAACCCAAACATCCATCGGTGTGACTGCTTTAAAATCCGACTCTGCCATCTTAGAAGACATAGAAGCCACCGGCGGTGTCGCGTCGTCAGCATCTGAACGTGCCTCTGTAGGCTATCCTCCTATCCCATGTGTTTCATCCCTTGGATTTTCCAAATGCTGTAGATCAGTCATTTCTGCAGTAGTAGGCTTGAATGGGAGGCATCCCGTGCATGCCCTCGATATAATCTGGTCAGCCGCCTATGAGAGTAGAGGAACAAACAAACATAGTTGGTTTAAGAATAAAAAAAATCAAAAAATCCAAGCTCTTCTACATGCTGACGAATGAGGCGTTCTTGGTCTATATCCCGCCCCCAACATTCGCGCAGCCTCCCGATTTCATCCTTGTAGCTGTCATACGGTATTTGTAGGGTTTACGAGATGCTTTTGAAAAAAAAAGAGCTGACTTTGGTATACAACTGTGTGTGTGTGTGTGCGTGCGTGCGTGCACGTGCACACGCGTGTGTTTATAAGGTTGCACATGATGCATATGTCAAGCTACACATACAAAATCACGTGTTTATGAATAGCAACATCTATTTGTGCCTCTTTGTTAGCCATCTCATGCATCAATGTATCCAATTGGTGCAGCAGATGCACGTCGAACATTCGCTAGCTGAGCATCGTCCTGGTACTGCTAGCGTGGCCCTATCTCGGGCTTCATTCATAGAGCCAAGGTTACATTATGTAACCACAGCCGAGGGTGTTGAGTGAACAAGCAGTCCGTAAAAGCCATGTGCCTTGTTTGTCGTTGCAGTCATTCCTGCAGTTCTGCCCTGCCGGGTTCAAGTGTCCAGGTACATTGGATATACTGTTGCCTGTCGAGGTGAGAGTTCATTAAACATGAAAAGTTTGCACGTGACAACAATGTTTTTTGAGGTTTTTTTACATACATCTTGTTGACCAATTCAAAATATTCGCAGGCTGTAACAGGTCTCATTCCAACTAGCCGACCATATGAACCTGACCTGGTTGTTGTGCTAGCCATCATTTATGGTCGGCACAAAAAAATAAATTATTCATTATTTCTGTAAATGGAGAATATAGAGGCAACTGGGATGAACTCCAACTTTACAGCAGCCAGCCAATTACGTTGTGAGTATCCCTACTTCTCGAGACAGTTTTCTGGCTAACTGGAGCTTATGTTGCCAAACCAACATAGCTCTGGAGATCATTAGAACTACCGTGCCGTTTCCATGTAAACACCACGATCCAGGACCGTGTTGCTATAGGCTCGACTGTATCAATTCATGCACATCTCTTCATTGGACGACTCATTTGAAGTCCCCTGTTAAGGTGTGGTTCCATGGGTGTAACGTAGCTGACGTGGTTTTCAGGGCAGACAATAGACAGAAAGAGAGGGAAATGGGAGGGGTGAAAGATGAGATGCTCACTGTTAACTTCAACTCTGTGTTTACACTTCTTCTTTTCCAGATAACCCATCTGCACACAGGTAAGAGAGAGGAAAATGTGTGTGTGTGTGTGTGTGTGTGTGTGTGTGTGTGTGTGTGTGTGTATATGTATGTATGTATGTATGTATGTATGTATGTATGTATGAATGTATGTATATATAGATGTTTATGTAGGTGATTGAACATGGATGCTGTAATCTCAACAAATATGTGTCTGTTGAGTTTTAATGGAAATGATTGATTTTAGATGGACTGTACATTCCTTTCTAGCTCAACCCATCATCCTAAACCAGAGAAACATGGGCGAAGAATTAACTGCCCTGGAATCAGGTCTTGCCCTTATATATGGAACATTTTTAAAATATGCAGCTAGTGAAGAAGGCGACGATCCCACAACAATTAGCAAGAAGGAACTTTCTAAGATGATTGCGGAACAACTGCCTCACATTGCTGGGGTGAGTCACACAAGTGCATCACTATGTTTACATGCATATACTTATTTGCTGTTTGGAAAGAAGAACATATTTACCTGTTTATTATTTACTTAAACTATGTGCACAAACATGCATCCATGTAATGTAATCTGGACCGAATCAGGACCAAAGTAGTGTTGACGACATGGCGATATTTCATTTGTTGAGATACTATTCCCAATTTTTATGCATAGTTTTTACCGTTGTAAGATGGTAGACATTATGTAGACATACATATTTGGCGAGAAAGCCATCCAGTTTTCGGGCCCCTCTTCATGGAATGAGCTTGAAAGCAAGCTGAGACTGATGGAGCATGTCACCCTGTCAGAATATAAGTCCATGGTGAAAGCTGAAACGGACGCAGGTCAATGTAACTGTCCGGCCTCGTAGGTCTTGCTTCTTCTCTGCCATGCAAAATGTTTAAAATACTGTTTCTTATGTGGTGTTGTATGTTGTTTACTGTCTATTTTGTTGTACTTTATTGTATGCTGCTGCTGTCTTGGCCAGGTCTCTCTTGACATGTTAAATCTCATTGAGACCAACTTGGTTAAATATGTTATGTTTTACAAGAAACAATAAACAAAAAAGCATGCATGTTGTTGTTGTGCTTTTGCTTCATGCAGAACGACATGGCTGAGAAAGTGATGATGGAGCTGGATGACGACCAGGACGGCACCCTGAACTTCCTGGAGTACTGCAGCTTAATCACGTCTCTGTCCATGATCCTCCACATAGTAGTCACTGAGCAGCTTTCACAGTAATACATCAATATATAGGTCAATAAAATGACATTCAGTGTTGTTATACTTGTACATGTTTACTTATTTATTATTGGGCACATATTCTTTTAGACAAAGTAGACAAGTGTTTGTTTTTTGGCAGGTGGCACCAGTGTGTATCCACTATGTTGAAGTGTGAACCAGTTTGGTGTGAACCAAAATTTCACTGACCACTACATTTTTTTGATCAGCCCGGTTTCTTTCAAATAATGGAATAGTCTCCCTAACCCGACGTCAAATACATTTTTTTAAGTCAGTTCTTCCATGCCAAGCTTCACGATTTCCCTCTTTAATGTTTCTTGCTTCGTCTAATTGACAGTGCTCACATAATCCTGATGGATGTTAAGTGCTGTGTTTTATTAAGTGCATATTGTCAAGTGTATGTCCTACCCTCAGTCTTGTTAAGATCTTCTCCTCTTTAGTTCTCCTTTTTGCTGTCCTCGCTGTACCCACTTCTGGCTGTACTGCATAAAGGTGTCACTGTGGCAGCTTCATGTCATAAGCTGCCACTCTTTAATGAAGTTTCTTTTGATTATTATTTTTGCTTCAGATTTACTGAGTGACATGTCCATGATCTCCTCATGTTTCATGTTTCAGCATTCACATCTTCAACCAAGACTGCAATATTTCCAAAATCTTTATGTACCTGCATTTTATCCAGAAATCGATTGACACTGAGGGAAACAGCCAGGATGGGGTCAATGGTAACGGTACTGTGGGGATATACCTTTTCTGACCTCATGTCATGTCTCTAGCTACTTTCTTACTGCTCCATGCAAAACACTCCCTTTTGGCCCTTCCTCTCTCAACATGGGTGAAGTACATTTGAAGTTGGATGTCGATCTTCAGAATGCCCTTGTAGATTTACTCAGTAGTTCATCATTAACTGTTTGCGCCTAATATGCAGCGGCATTTTCACCCCGCGGGGGGTCTTTCCCGCCACAATTTTGCGGCGCTACAACTATAATGGACACTGGTTTTGAGGTAAGCCTCATTTGCTGCTAACGTACTATGCTGTTTAACTAACTTTACATTTGGTAACTAGTTGCTAAAGTAACGTTACCTTGCCAAATCAAAGTTACAGTGTGTTGTGATAAATTATTCCTTATGTTACACCATCAAATCTTTCCCAACCTGTTTATAATGGAAAGCTTGCCTGTTTGTTAGCACGTCAGGTTAGCTAGCTAGCTAGCGTGAACTTGAGTGAAGCTAACAATGAATTGTGTACACAACGTTACAGTTCAGAATCAGAATCATTTTGCTGAGTTCAGGCTAACCCCCAATGCATCCGTATTGCTATCTGATTGTAGAACCCTTTCCCACACTAGTGTCTATGTGTTTGAATTAACTAAATGTTCTCTTTTCCCTTTATTTTCTTCTCAGAGATCACCTGAATGCTTCGTTCACATGTTAAAATCAAAAACGTTATCCTTAACGTTATGCATTTTCTCTGCTTGACCACCAGAGAGTGCCCTGCTGGAGACATCAATGCAGCAATGCAGCACACAGCACCTGCTGTCTGGCAACACTGCACTGTCAGGTAGGCCTCCTGTCACAGCGTATCAGAGGGCTTCCTTCTCCATCTTCATTCCTGTGAAATAGGAATAGGTAAAAAATCGAATTTGTGTGCAAATGTATTTTTGTGATAAATGTGGCTGAATAATAATGTGATATTTTGGACACTTTTATACTGATATCCTCCATTACATTTCAAAGCAAATATAATTGTTATTAAATAAATTCTTCAGTTTGATTCTCATGAGAAACATGCAGTCAACCAAAACACAACTACATTTCCAATGACTACATGGCCCCTGGGGGCCCCCCCACCTGTAGGCCAACCAGCCCACAAACAAGACAACTTAACTACCTGGAACCATGATGTTAGGTTGTCCACCTGGTTGGAAGATGTGTGTTGTGTTAGGTGAGACAAACATCCGCTTCCTCCCTCGCCTTCACTTGACCTGTAGAGCCAAGAAAGCAACGGGGACTTCTTTGTTCCCACTGCTTGTTGATGTCAAATCCTCTAACCCAGTGGTTCTCAACCTTTTTACACCAAGTACCACCTGAGAAAGTAGTTGGCTCTCCAAGTACCACCATATGACCGACGTTAATATACAGTCTATTCAGCTATGCACAGTTCACGTTGTCACAGTGGAGTTGTATTTGCGCACTGTTTTGCGACGTTTTTGTGTGGATTCCCCACTTGCGCTGCTGACAGAGCCACTAGCAACACATGTGGCGCTCGGTTCAGCGCTGCTAACACTGGAAGGCGTTGTGGCTGTGCATACCGCCCTTGTGCTGCTGGCGGAGCCTGCGCTAGTGCTCGGTTCACTCTCCTCCTCATCGTTCACTTGTTGAACCTCAGTGCTGCTGGAAATATCCTCCTCCACGCTTCTCTTTCGACTACCCCCCGTTTTGAGCCACCTTTGCTACATCCCTTTCTTGTAATCACTAGCTTGTTTGTAATGTTAGCTAGTCGTGTACGCCCAACCGGTAGTAGTGTCCGTCAGAAACAACGTCAGAAACAACGTCAGGAACATTTATTTTGTTATTTTTTTATTTTTCTTATTTTAAACCCCAATTTCAGTTATCTCAAACTTATTTTCATTCGTAGTAGTATTTTGATAGTATTACTGTACAACATGTTTTACAATTGATTTTAAAGTTGGTTTTATTTCATTTTTTAAAAACATTGAGATTCCAGGGCTCCCTCCGAGTACAACCAGCAGGGGGCGCAAGTACCACTGGTGGTACGCGTACCACAGGTTGAGAACCACTGATCCAAACCAATGTCACTGCCTCCTCGATAATAGTGATCCTGAACATTTCCCCCCTGTCAGAAACCCGCAGGTCCTGAGCCCATGGCGGAGAAGGTGGCTGCCTTTACAACCCTTCCTACCACCACCACCACTGCAGCGGCTTCCACCCAGAGGCCGGCAGACCCCACCGGAGAGGTGGGGATGTCCAAACAGGAGGTGGCGGAGGGTGACAGGATCCAGTGTGACTCCTACAACAGCTGCTCCAAAGACACCACCTGCTGTTTCATGTCCTTGTCCAAACAGTGGGGCTGCTGCCCATTACCAAAGGTTCTCGCCCTGTTCCCCACACTAACAAGCCAGTCAAAGTTTCATCACTATATTCCTTACTGGACCGTACCGCACTGTGCGTGGGCAGGATGAACGAATAAGTAGTACAAAAGCAATATCACCTATTTTTGTCTAGCCTAGTTTTGTATTTTTTTGGACGTAGCACTGAAATGAGAGGTGAAACAGATGATGTCCGCGCAACAGAAACCTGTTACTACTTCCTCCTTGTCTCGCAGGCGGTGTGCTGTTTCGATGGAGATCACTGCTGTCCGACCGACTACACGTGTGACGAAAGCAGAAGCTTGTGCTATAAAGGAGAAGCGGCGATCACGTGGTACACCAAGGTCCCGGCAGTGGATGGCGGCAGCGCGACCCCTGACTCTGTGCCGTGTGCCGGCGAGATGAGATGCCCCGTTGACTCCACCTGCTGCCAGTTGTCCTCAGGCCAGTGGGGGTGCTGCCCGCTGTCTGAGGTAGGATTCCGGGAGAGAAAGAGAGCGAGAGAGAGAGAGAGAGAGAGAGAGAGAGAGAGAGAGAGAGAGAGAGAGAGATGAAATAAAGAATAAAGAGTATTATAGTGTTATAGCAGAGGTTATTGACCATGTCGTACTTAACCATGTGTGCTTTTTATTTTTTTCAATCATCAATCTATCAAACCTATTGTGGTGTCTCTCTCCCTCTACTGCAGGCTGTGTGCTGCCCTGACCAGGAGCACTGCTGTCCCTGGGGCTACAGCTGCAACACCCACACGGCTTCCTGCCAGAGGGGGTCCATGGTTCAGCTGCACACCATACCCTTCACCCGCGTCGTGCTACCGCAGCCCCGGCCGGACCACTCACAGGAGCAGGTCATCCACTGCCATGGCGCCTTCTTCTGCACGGAAGGGGAGACCTGCTGCCGGCGTTCCTCCAATGCATGGGCCTGTTGTCCAACGTCCAACGTACGCTGTACAGTACTGTGTTTAGAACTGGTGTCCCTCTCCTAATGTATGCTGTACAGCAATCTAATTCTAAACTGATGGCCCTCTCTTATTCTATACCATGCTTAAAGTGGCTGTCCCTCTATCAGTGTGTATGCTATACAGTACTTTGATTACAGTGGCGGTCTCTCTCTCTCAGTGTATCCTATACAGTTCTTTGACTACAGTGGTTGTCCCTCTGTCGGTGTATGCTATACAGTACCTTTACTACAGTGGTTGTTCATCTGCTAATGTGTGCAATACAGTACTCTAATTAGAGCCATGGCGTCAACAATCAAACACACCTGATATGGTTTAATATCAGCTTGATTGAAATAATCAATGGCTTTCTGTCTGAAGAATGCTAGTGACAATGCTAAGTGTATTAGCTAATAGAGAATTGCCCTTTCCTCCCACCAGGCGGTGTGTTGTGGCGATATGAGACACTGCTGTCCGGCCGGCTATACCTGCGTTGAGAGTGGGATCTGTACCCAGAACGTAGCACTGCAATGGAACAACTGGCACATATTCTTCTCCGGGCTGGAAAAGAGAGCTCAGACTCTTTAAACACACCCATGTACTGTTCTTACTGTCTCCAAATCAACTTGCACTACTTGGAAAGTTTCCAAAGGATGCTAGATGTGCTGGTTCAGGATTGTTTGGGTTGGTGATTGTGACATTCTAAAATAAGGCACATCTTGTGATCTGAGCATGCATTTTGGTTTAAAAGACTTCAATCAGAAACACTCCAGTCTAAACTGAAATTGCTAATTGGCTTAGAATATACATCGATACAGATATTTGTAACAAGAGGTCTAGTTAACATCATAAAAAATGGCAGCTGATTAAAATAAAACGAAGGTGGTCCATGTCCTATACTCATTAATCTATCTAAATTAACGAGTGGGGCGCCGTCTTTTATATATTTGATCTCTATGAAATAAATAATGGATATAAAACGTGCTCTGATTGTGTTGAAAAACAAAATAAACTATTACAAAATGAATGCCTGTATCGCGAATGGTGTTTATTCTGATGTTGGAGACACAGCAATGCCGTAGAGCAATACTACAAATTTCAGTTATTACAGTTCGTCAAAGCTTCCAATGGCACGATTATGCCTTATACTTTATTTTAATTGATTTGACCTTTATTTATACATATTAGTCTCATTGAAGCTAAGCACCTATTTTTCAAGAGAGACCTGATTTGCAGCGTCACACATTTACAAACAACACAATATATCTATCAATCAAGATACAGCACTGTAATTAGCAATGTAATGTAAAAATAGAAATGCAATATTACGTGCTTTGGTACATTTAAATAGTGTGTACAATTATACATTTCGTATTCGTAACAGTCAGAGGGGCAATCTGGCCACAGAAAGAGATGTACACAAATCTGAATTGTTCTGCGCGCTTTGACGTCGGCGCGCCACCCGACGTCACAACGTCTACGTTGACGTAGCACTGTTTGGGTTGTATCCTTCCCAAGATGGCGTTGCACCTGTTTCATCCGTCGTAGTTCTCCGTGCTGCGCGATTCAATTTTTAACCACCGCGGGGACATCCGCGGCAAACGAAGTACGTCGTGTAGTTTGTAGCGACGGAAAACCCCCCCCGCTTTTCGAAAATGTCGACGGAGGAACTGTCAACGTCGGATAGCGAAGGTGCGTTCGCCGGAGCAGGGGAGCGATGGGCACCAGTCGGTGCTGTTGCCAGCCCAGAAGATGAGAGTGGGCTCCGGGGCGATGCTCCACCTAGACAGCGGGGCTTATCTTCCGCCACCGTGGAAGAAACCGCTGCCAGGTTGAGGAAACTGGAAGAGGAGCAGGAATTACTTAATTCCTCTCTTCTTGCTCTTACGTCCCACTTTGCACAAGTGCAATTTAGACTGAAGCAAATAGTTCACGCCCAGACAGATGAGAAAGAGAAGATGCTAGTCGAACTTGAAGAGTTTGCCTTCAAGGGTTGCCCGCACGTTGTGGGATGTAGGTCGCAGGATGCCAAGCATCTCGAAAACTCGGTGAGTATAGCCTTGTTGGTCCCTGTGATCCAAATGGAAAACGGCAAGGAAAGACTTCACTCTGCGTTCATCATCTGAACATTTGGACACACAGAGACGAAACAGAGCCTCTCTATATGACCCATTTACAACATTGTATTAATGTATTGCATTATACTCAAAGCAACCCCCATTACTTCTAAGGCTATTTATGTGGTTATTTCCTCATAACGAATTGAACGTCACACACACAGTGTGTGATGAAAGTGAAAGTGTCCATTTTGTCAGGAGGCCACAAAATGCGTGACCAGTCAAACCCCATATTATACACTGACCTTCAGTCAGTAATATCATGGTAGTTGTAGAGATACATCTAGCCATATGGAAATGTTTGTGCACCGGAAGACTTGAATATTGTCTGTGTGTGTGCGCACACAAGGAAATGTCTGTATGTTTCCTCAAGCTGGTTCACTCCCTTCATTTTTTCCCCCATTGGCCATTAGAGCCTGTTCTGTGGCATTATGTCTGGCTCCTGTGCTTGCCTTCTTTACCTCTTGTGTGTTATCTCTGGAGGGGAAACTGTGCTGTTTGACACACAAGTGGGTGTGTGTGACTCACAGTGCGGCCAGAACATGCATCCAGCCAATCAGGATCTATTTAATTACAGCCTCTGTGTGC
>OMNR01035088.1:0-10578 GCA_900303205.1 Mora moro
GGACAGTGAATGTGTCTTCCACGTTTGACAAGCTGACCTACTGGAACCTGGAAACCCCTCCCAACTCTGATGACACGGTTGTCATGGCAATGGATTGGCCTGAGCTGGCCGAGGCAGTGAGTAGCCTTCCATATAAAGACAAGATTAAAATCGAACACAAAATCCATAATGTCACAGCAAACTGTTAGATAAGCAAAAAAAAAAGTATCCTCTTAGGTTGATGATTAACTTTAACCTTTAGAGGGCAGGGGGCTCACAAATGTGGTCTTGTTTGTAGTCACGTCTTTAAGATTGCATTTTGCAAAATTAGTTCCCAATACAATAACAGCCCTATTGATTAAATTACTTATTAGCATAGTAAATGTTCACAACACAAGGGAGGATGAAGGTGGATTGAAGTGTATTTGTGCACTCCTATTTGGTCTTCACAGATTCATGGAGCAGTAGAAGATTGATTGGAGATGACTACTTCCTTCCTCTGTCCCACTGTTAGAAGAATCAGTGCAGGTTGTCCTCACTTCGCGCACACACACACACACTAGCAACAAGCAAGAGGAAGTCATGTGTCTGTGATGGGTGCATTCGAAGCAAAGGCGCGTTTTCCAATGAAGGACATTGTGTGTTACTGCGCCACAAACAACGGGACATATTTTTCTTCCCATATATTTGACCTTTTGGAGTGAAAACGGTAGATTTAAACATTTATTCACAATAATAAAATGAACATTAACATATTGGCTGCAAATACCCTTTTTTGTGTGAGCCCAAATATTGTGGCACTTTAGTTGCAGCTTAAAACAAGCATGTCAGATTGAGTGTTGTCCCTCGAGCAGTTTTGCTTTCTCTGCAGGCATCAAACCAGAAGGAGAATTTTAACTGTTGTATTAACGTATCAAGGCAATTTGGCAATAAGACATAAGTCCACTTCATTATATTTCTTCAACCGTGAAGGAGGGGATAAGAACAGAGGAAACAGCTAACAGATTCAAAGTACACACCAATAATCAACCCCTAATACAAATAAATGCTAGTAGTAATACAAAATATGACTTAAGTTACGTATTATTATTCCACAGTCGCCATTTGGCATGGGTTTTAATGCTAACCCTTTTTTTGTCTACACACATTAATGAGGAAATAAATACAAACTGAGGGAACACACCAAGTTGTCAACTAGAGAAAAGGTAGCATTTTGTTTGCCTGATTTAATCAGACTGAATTACATCTCACTTTACTATACTCTACATTCAGTCAGAATGTAGTTCCATAGGAGCCGATTTCAGGAGGTGGGCGTCGTCACATATTGAGTCCTGCGATTTGTTCCTCCCTGACCAATCACTTGCAGAGACGGGCAGGACCCACGTTGAGAATGGAGTATGGTAAAGCAAAATGCAATTCAGTCCGATTAAAACAGTTGTTAGTGTTTTAGTGCAGTGTTATTTTAGTTAATACAACTCCTAAAACAGCATTAAAGTTGTCCATTGTCATTGTGGTGGTCGCCATGTTTGTTGATTCCGTCTCTGCTTCCACGGCACCTGGCCTCAATACAATGAATGAAGCACTTCTAGACTCTACGCACAACAACAAATGGGCCAGTTTAGCAAGAGCCTAGAACTTGGCAAGCATTTTGTCATTGTTCAAAATTGAAAATGGTGTAGAACATAGTGATATAAATAAAATTACAGTCTCAGTGCTGGTGCATGTGTTTTTGTATATCAGTATTTTATGGAAATGATGACAATGGATGGATTGTCATCCATTGTCATCCATTGTCATCCAATGGATATGGGTCGATAACTGAAGCTGTGTGTGTTAGCTCAGCGGTGGATGTGGGTGCGAGGGCAGTGGTTGTGGCGGTAGAGGCTCCAACTCCTCTCTGCTCCGCTTGGCAGGAAGGCTGCGGTCATGGGCCTTGCGTATATGGCGGTACAGGTCCCCAGACTGGGTGTAGCTCCGATAGCAATAGCGGCACTCGTACGGGCGCTCGCGCGTGTGCACGATGGCGTGGCGCCTCAGTGTGTACGCACACGAAAAGGTCTTGCCGCACACACCGCACGTGGGCACGTCATCCGGGAAGCCCCCAGCTGCGTCCTGGAAGTCCTGGAAGTAGGCAGGGTGGTCGGAGCCCAGCACGTTGGCCGGGAAGAGGGAGGGAGGGAAGGCGGAGGAGGACGAGGAGGAGGAGGGCGAGAGAGGGAAGGAGAAGTGCTCGCCGGCTCGTTGGGTCATCAGGGGCAGGTGGGAGGAGAGGTAGCGCGGGCCGCCGCCCACCTCCTCCTGCTGCCCGTCAGGGTCAAACTCCCCATTCAGCACTTCCATCGCTAACCCCCCTCTGTCCTCGTCGTCCGTCTCGTCTTCCTCCAGATCTTCATCGGATATCACGATAGCCTCCACTTTGACCGTCACGCCCTCTCCTTCTTGCTGCTCTGCTCGTTCTGGAGCTGTCCTCGCCCCGCCCATCTGAGTGCCAGAATGGCCACCTGCATCCCTCCTACTGGCGGGCCCCATCTCTATGCCCCCCAGCACCAGGTTACTGGCGGGCCCCATCTCCATGCCCCCCAGCACCAGGGTACTTTGGGTCAGAGGAGTGAGATGGTGCACTTCGTCTGACTTGGGGGAGACCTGGAGTGATCCAAGGCTGTTGGTCGTCAGGGGCTGTGGTTTGTGCTCTGCTTGAGGCTGGGGCGAGGAGTGGGTTGTGATTGCCTGTGCTCTAGCAGGCTGCGGGACCGTCCTCTTGCTGTCCTCTGCGGGCCACGGCTGGGCGGGGTCATTCCGACTGTGGCCGGGGGATGGGAGGACGACCGCCCCCAAACTGGACTGGCTGGCCACGACCAGAGAGGAGGAGGAGGAGGAGGAAGGCTGCTGGTTACTGGAGGCATGAACAACATCAGATCAGTTCAAGTAGATTGATAAAAAGCCCCCCCACACTTTCTTTTAATTGTTATTGTTCATTTATTTTCTCCCAAAATGATAGGCCAAATAGTTACTAGCTCCTTACAACTTATTGTATTAAGGAAAATATAACTACCTTAAAAGGCTATATCTGCCTGTTTATTGTTTGTTATTTCTTCATAAATAATAATTTGTTAGTAAGCTGGGAAAGTGAATGTAATTTCACTGTCCTGCTCACTCATGATATGTGTATGTGCCCATCCCATAGTGAACTCCTTGGATAGAGTGGACTATTAACACCAGATCAGACTGGTACTAACCTGTATGCCTCAGTGGTGCTGCAGGGGCTATAGAGTCGCTGGCCCCCAGGACCAGGCCTAGCCAAAGCTCCAGATGCAGGGGCAGACAGAGCTGAGGCGATCCCCAGCATCACTACAGCTGCTGGGGGAACAGGTGGGGTGTCCATGCCTGGCTGAGTGGTGTCGGCAAGGTCCGGGCTGAACAGAGCAGGCTCCTGTCCCGGCTCTGCTCTGCTCTCAACCTTCACACACTCCAAATTACTCTCCTTTGTTGCCATGGATACCGTCGGCGGTGGGGGGGGTTCCCTGGGTGCAGCGCTGCCAGTGCCTCCGCTCCCCGTCTCCGGGACGCCCCTCGCTGCGAAGCTCTCCTCGGAGCGAGTGCTGTCCGCCTCGGCCAGGGGCCCGCGCCTCTGCAGCCTCCTCTTACACACCCTCACCACCTCGTTCATGTGCAGGAAGCTGGCCGCTGCCAGAACGTCCTCCACGGGCATGGAGGGGGACTCCAGCCGCAGAACGCCCTCATAGACAAAGTCCAGCAGCAGGCTGAAGGCCGCCGCCGTCACTATGTCGCTATCCAGCGTGACCGAGCCAGCGGCCCCGCCCCCGGACCCCGGGGTGTCCGAGTAGAACATGTAGAAGAACGGAGAGCAGGAGGCCAGGACGGCCCGGTGGGCCGGGAAGCGGGACGAGCCCACACTGACGGTGCAGTCGCACAGGAAGCCCCGCTGGCGCTGCAGACGCAGGGCCGACAGCAGCTGCTGGGAGTGCTGGGGGAACTCCATCACCTGGCGGAACAATGTGGTATTCAAATACAAAAATACTGACCTCCTGTCATTCTTTATTATGAATTTGGTAGTATTCAGTATACAGATAACACATCTCAAACAGAGCAGAGATTTAGCTTAAAAGACATAAGCCAAAAAGATAAATCACCTTCCCTTATTAACAAGGAATATGGGAAGAAAAGTAAGAGTAACACAAAGATTAGGCCTAAACTAACTAAAATAATGGCCTTTTTAAAAAAAATTTACCACAACTGCCATTCATAGAGTAGTTGTAACAACAATGAAATGGCTTTGACCTAGTTATATATAGTACTGACAGGACTTTATTTGTATTGGAAGACATTATAATGCTGTATTATCACCGTTATCTGTTCCTGCAGAGCTTCGCTCCACCATGTTTACATCAGGGCTGAGAAGCTAGCCAGCCCTATGACCACGTATGTGTCTG
The DNA here is from genome assembly GCA_900303205.1 of Mora moro. Taxonomy (NCBI): domain Eukaryota; kingdom Metazoa; phylum Chordata; class Actinopteri; order Gadiformes; family Moridae; genus Mora; species Mora moro. The sequence continues at coordinate 4,431 of OMNR01035088.1, forward strand.
GTATCGTTAACACTCCATCCAAAATAGCACCCGCCAATGATAAATTAGTTCATAGAAACGTATATTAGAAATACATTCACCTTATTATTTGCTCCGTGCTCCGTAACCGTTTTTCATGTTTTATTTAGCTCCCTGCAGTTGCAACTGTTTTCAGGGCAGAAGGCAGCTTGTTCTGTGGTAGTTATCCCTCCGCCGGGCGGAGCGCTGCTCGCCACAGCGCCGCCCGCTGGTAGTTAGTGCACATATACAGGAAGCAAGGTTTGCACGTTTGTTGACAGTGCTTAGGGGATCTAAACAAAGTTTAAACCTATAGGTTAAAGTGTAAACCGTGTCTTTGTGTCCAATTGCAGTTATTGACATTCTTGTTCAATGGTTACAGTTACAGTGTTGAATGTAGCCGACATTGAATGATGCAAATGTCACATGTTTACACCTGTCATATGTATTGGACCTGATCTCTCTGGGAATGGAGCGCGGCAGAGGTGGACGAAGAGGAGGTCGGGGTGGAGAGGTAAAGGGATAATTCCTTGGCCATGTTCAAATTAGACATTTATGCTTATTTTATCAATCAATTAAGGTTCTAAAGGCAAGCACTATGCATTGGTGTACTTGAGGCAAGTAGTCCTGTGTGCTAAAATTAGAGCAGAGTGTAACTTGTGCTTCTCTGTAATGAATGGTGTCCCTTTCCCCCACTCCAGAACAGAGATGTCCGCTTGTCAAAGTCCATGTCCTATGCTTTGCGCCATGGAGCTAACCAAATGGGACTCCACTTGAATACAGGTCAGATGCTCACTTGAGTTTAATAAATGTACTTCAGGATTGCTGCTATTATGCATTCTGCTTATCAACCTTGACACCATTTAATAACTGTGGATATAACTCAATAGGCTAAAATAAGTAACAATTTTAATTGACAAAGGATTTACAGGTTTATTTCTATTTTTGTAGGCTTCAAAAAACCAGGGAATCCTGTAGAATCTAGCCACATTCCAAAATAAAACATCTTTATTTATTGGTTTAATTTCAACTTTACATTAGAACCATACTGGAACCATACTTGGATACTGAGTAATCTTGGTACAGAAAGTAAAACGATTCATAATGTATAACATGTACATGCCACATTTTGTTGTTGGTGCACCTAATAAGCACATCTTACACAAACATTCATATGCAAGATGATTTATCGTTATCGTCTGTGAAGTGGTAGTTCAATCCGGCCCAAAAACAGGTCAGTACATTTCATTGAAAAATTAAAAGAAAGAAAGGTATATCGAATTGATAAAATATTTGTTGTTGTAATTCCCAAAATAACCTGGGTGGCGCTAGATGCAGAATAATTCAGAAGTTTAAAATAAACTGCTAAATTCAACTCGCAAGATGTCCCTGTCAAAGAAAAGTCGATACAGAAGAAATCATTTTTCAAGATGTTTCGAAGAATAAATATGTATTCACTGAAGTCAATGGAACCCAACATGCCTAGTGTGCACACAGCAAGTAGCGGTTACAAAAAGATTATAATATTCCCTCCCATTACGATAACCACAGGAACAATGAAGTAGCATTTGCTCTATTATGGCCCACAACCTCAAATGAGTTTGACACCCCAATGTATTCTGTGCTATGGGTCTATCATCTACCACACTTCTCCCATTCAGATGGCTTTCTATATGTGGAAGACCTTCTGGCTCACCCCCAGTTTCGCTCATACACATTGGAAGATGTTGAGAGAGTTGTGGCCACCAATGACAAGCAGCGCTTCAAGCTCTGCCCCCACCCAGAGAACGGCCGTCTGCAAATCCGAGCCAATCAGGGCCACACAGTACAGGTAGGTGGAGCAGTTGGATGAGCTGCAGATGGGTTTGCTGAGGAATAAAGCCCAATTCATAGTCCAGCCGTACCATACACATGGTACGGCTGTGCGCCGACAAAATTGACAAAACGTGCAATAGCGGACCTCTGCCTTGGCAGGTCTGCGCAAAAGCTCTTTTTTGTGACCGCATGTACCTGGTGTTTGCCTATGCGTCACAAAGCATGGCACGACACTTTCTCATCAAGACTCTTTTTGTTGTGAATATGTAATGCACCTTCCGTTTACATTTCACATTTTGTGTCTGCTGTGCATATGTATCAATAACGTTTGCATTAAGAGGTTAAAAAATATATATAAATAAAAAACATTCACATCAAGACGCATTTCATATGGTACTGGAAACACAGAAAATGGAAACGACGCGCAGAGATTGTGGGAAATGTACGGCTGGACTATGAAAGGCAAAAGTCTGCAGACTGTCCGTCTGCACTGTGTACGTTCCATGTACTCGTGAACTATGTCAGAACTTTACGCTGCATCCAGGCAAGAGCTTTTCAGCCTCCAAGCTACGTTGAGAATTAACAATCTAAACGTGACAATGTAACTTTTGGATTTTGCCGCAGTTTGTTTCTACCTATGCAGTCTGTGATTGGTGTTTACAGATAACTGTAAACACCAATCACAGACTGCCTACAGTGGGGGGTTAGGGACAGAGGTCTGGCGGGAGGGGGATCTATTGGTCTACAGTACCTGAAAGAGGGGTCAATGTATATTCCAACCCCCCCCAAATTGCTTCTTGGTCAACTCCTCAAGAACAGTGGGGGTTAGGGGCAGATGTCTGGCAGGGAGGGGGGTGAGAACAGGATGAAGGTGAAAACACACTCTTCTTCAATGCGTACACACATTTCAGCCCCATAACGCAACTTTTTTGTGCGTAGCCACCTTTATAAATGAGGCCCCAGGAGAGGTGTTTTCCTCTGTGGGAGAGAGTATCTCCCTTTGGCGTGGACTTTGTAACTTTGCAGATGTTTTACATGCACACGAAAGATATATGACACTAAAGGAAAGGAGAAAACCCCAAAAGCATAATATGACCCCTTTAACAGTAGGGGGAGCAGACGTCCCGGTATCTCCAGGATTGTCCCAGTTTCAAGCTGGGTGTCCCGACTCCCGACAAAAACTGCTAAAACGCTAAAATGTCCCGGTTTTCAACATTCACTACCAAATTGTCGGTTTTCACCACAATGAAAATAATATTAATAATATTATATTTGTTTTATTAGCGATGGGACGCGGTGAACTAAAGACGCGATCACCGGTAAGAGTCCCAGTGTGTCTACAGGTGTCTCCCCGACAGCGAGGTCGTGCTGAGATCACTGCTGCAGTGTGTGGTTTTCAGAGCCCACTCTCTCTAGTCTAAAGTGTCATAGGGGGTTTTTACAGTGTGTTGGGTTCGAAACACCTGCCGCCCCAGTAACCTAAGTTCAACTAACTTTTTATTTTATGTATACATGCATACACTTGAGTATAAATACATACATATTAAATTAAAAGGTTATTTATTTAACGGCTTAAAGCTCATTTTTGTGTCTAGCTGCTGGATGGTTCAAGTTAGAAAATTATTATATTCATATATTATTTCAGTTTTTTTTATATATAAAAATAAATACACCTAAAAATTTACATTTATCTTCAGCAATCTACTTACTTGCTTTTTACGCAACTCTGTAGTGACAGAGTTGCGTAAAAAGCAAAATAACTGCTTGGAAAGGTGAAGTATGAAGTGGCAGTACGAAGGAAATGCAGAACAAACACACAAAACACAAAACTTCCCCAACTTTCCGCTCCTCATTTGAATATTGAACATGACTTCATTTGTTATTGTCAGCCCTACAATGTTTTTGTACTATTTCAAGATCTTTATCATTGTGTCCAGGCAGGGAACACAGACCCCATCAAGTCTAGCAGTGCAGAGCATGATGCGTACGAGTATTTTACCTTACATGACTTAACGTGTGTTGTGTATATTTGACCTCGCCCACAGCGACAGCGAGAATACAAGAGGGCGAATGTGTTGTTGCCGTGACGTCTCGTCGATATTTGCGTCAGATAAATTCCTAACCTTTGCTTTAAGTTATTGGCCGCCGTGCTCGTTGTTAGACAGACCACCAGACCACCGGAGTGGGAGAAGGAAAATGTCACCCCCTCACCCCCACTTTCACACTCCCACACACCCTCGATGAAGTGAGTGAGTGGCCTCTGTGGTACTTTCTGTTGGTGTGTGTGTTTCAGTAGCTGGTTAATATGTGTGCGTGCGTTTGCTGTGTGACTCACAGTATGTGTGAGATGGAGAGAGAGAGAGAGGGAGAGAGAGAGAGAGAGAGAGAGTGTGTGTGTGTGTGTGTGTGTGTGTGTGTGTGTGTGTGTGTGTTTGAAAAAGAGGTGTGAGAGAGAGCGACGTGGAGATACACGTGTGTGTGTGTGTGTGTGTGTGTGTGTGTGTGTGTGTGTGTGTGTGTGTGTGTGTTCAGTATCCAGCTCTTTAGCTCTTTCCCCCTCCTCAAGTCACTCCACTTTGCACGTTAATGAGCCTTTTCCTAACCCACTGGGGAGAGGGAGACGCACACAGAGCTGGAGTAGGGAGGGAGAACAAAAGGCCAGAAGTGTGTGATTGTGGTTGCAGATGCCGGGGGATAGATTAAAACACAAGACCATCTCACCGTGAGATGTGGGAGCATTTAATTCAGAGAGCCAACGCCATAACGAATGCAGGATCTAAAAACAACCATAACTATGGTTTTAATTATGGTATAATTATGGTAAAATAACCGTAACATATCACAGAGGAATTTATCCACACTACACACAGACTCTACCCACAAATATGTTTATGAATATACATCTCAAAGTCGGCTTGGAGAGACGAGTGCACGGTAATCGTGGCCAGGAGGGTAAATCGACTCAACCCATTAAAGCGTCTCGAAGGAATACCTTAATAACATAATTAGAAGTAAAGTACGTATTTCTGTTACATCACTGTAAGAGAGAGTACACAGTTTTACTTTAGGTTTCATGCATCTCGGATCTCTCCAGACTTCCAGAATGTTCCGATGGACAGCGACGCGTGAAGTAAGTTTTCTAATGCGTCTGCCCCCCGAAAAAACCTCCTGGACCGAGCGCCCCTCAGTCATTCGCCGTGACCACCACGGTGGCCTCTGATTGGACGACGACAACGAACGAAGCTTGCACTATTACTATTACGATTCCACTCACTACACTGAATGCAGCGCAGCACTCGCGGCACGCACGGGGGGGGGCGGGGCTGTCAGGAAACCCCGTCATGACTGCCGCGTTAAACTTCCCAGAATTGTTATCATCATCATCGAGAGCTTATCGCTACACTCTGGTTGGCATACCCTCTGTTGTGTGTTTGTTTTTTTGTTTTTTTTTTACTCATGTGTGTGTGTTTGTGTGCAGGCGTGCGCACAAGTGTACGTGAAACATGAGTCAAGTAGAAAGACACGGAAGATAGGGTTATGAGTGTGGCCCGCGACTAAGTGTTAAGTGATAATTATTGGGACGAACATCCATTATTGTGTGCATTAAGTTGGTTTCTAATGTCCTGCTGATAGCCTAATCATCACCGCAAAAAACACTTGATGAGAGGCCATTAATAATGCAAAGAAATACGTGAAATCAAATCCTGTCTTTTTTTTTATTGAGCTTTCAACCCAAAACATATTTCTGGAAAGATGATTGATGACTCAATGAGTATTTTACGAGCCCTCAGATCAACACTTGGACTTATTTTGCTCCTACTCACAAGGAACAGCCAATGCAATTCTCAATATATTTCTTAGGAATCTAAATCTCACAATGTCATCTACATTGTTTTTGGGAATTATGTGTGGTGTGGGATTTGGGAATGATGGAAAAAGTTACCTTTCAGGATGTTGTTGTGGACTACATGTGGAATACTTAAAGCACAAACACATTTTTGGAACAGATTTTTAATACACTTCCCTTACAAAAATTAACAAACATTAAAGGGGCAATCATATTTTTCTCACCACTAGAGGGCAGTAAATCAATCTTGTAATCAGACAGACAAGGACGCCACATCTGTTTTTTTCAGTACGTAAAATAAATTTCTTCTTCAGATAAACATTCCGTACTATGAAGGAAACAGGCTCGGTTTTTGTACACCATGTCTCACTCTGGGCTGTACACTCTGTTCTTGTCTCTCTCTCTCTCTCTCTCTCTCTCTCTCTCTCCCTCTCCCTGTCCCTCTCCCACTCAAAGAAGAATAGCTGTATTATCTGATTCATGTTCCAG
>OMNR01035091.1:0-17841 GCA_900303205.1 Mora moro
ATTTGTTCCCAATTGTTCCATTCTGAAAGGAACCAACGGTTCTGTTCCCGTGTTCCACCCCCAACACAGGAACCAACGGTTCTGTTCCCGTGTTCCACCCCCAACACAGGAACCAACGGTTCTGTTCCCGTGTTCCACCCCCAACACAGGAACCAACGGTTCTGTTCCCGTGTTCCACCCCCAACACAGGAACCAACGGTTCTGTTCCTGTGTTCCACCCCCAACACAGGAACCAACGGTTCTGTTCCCGTGTTCCACCCCCAACACAATATCTCTAACCGGTTACAACAAAAATGCATGGCTGATCCCTCTCCATCTTGAAATGGAAACTTAATTCACCCAGAATCTGCATGTCTCACAGGCACCGTGCAAGCCCCAGAGGAGCACTGCTATCCCACGCCTCGCTCATTTTCTGGGATGACACAAGCTTGCTTTTGTCTCTTAGTAGCTGTGTCATTTGTGAGGGTTGGTCGCAACTGTTATTTCTATCAATCACTTTTAAGGTGCAATTGAGACAATGAATGCAATATAGGAAATAACACTAAAATCACGTGCTCATATAAAACCACGTGGATTAAGGACAATATAAGGAATAACTGTTGGTGTAAGATGGAGCGTTTATGTTCATGTGTAAAGCACAGCACAGAACATGTGCCGTAAGATGGATATTTTGATGTAGGCCTATTTATTTAAATGTATTTGACTAATGTAACACAGATATCCTGAATTGTGCGTTCTGTCTTATCAGCTTGTGATCAATGTTCATCACGAAAACCACAGAAAATATTGGCATATGGAAGGAAATTGCAATACGATTTCTTACTTTTGGCAGTTAATGCTGTATGTTTTATATTGGAAGCATTTGACTATGATCTTTTTTGGCTTTGGCTTCAGTTAATTTTGTCCAGAAAATGTTATGCATGTCTGATGCTTAACAGAGGGCACTCATTCTTGTCAGGGTAGCATGTTGCCAAAAAAACTGGATAATGAAAAGTAGGGGTGTCACCATGTGAATCCAGATAGTGACACCCCTAATGACTAGGGTCCCTGACACCAACACGTGACACACTGAGAGGGGCTTCAGTAGGCCTTTGTGTACCAGCACCTCTCATACATTGATGCATTTGTGGCGGCCGGCCACAATATCAACATTGACCGCAACATATTGAATTTGTGTTTTTATTTCTATTTAAGTCATCAAAAGCCTTCGTCATTGCGCAGTCATGCATTGTTATGAATTACATTTGTTGTTAATTAGTGGAAACTATCATGGACAAGTGTATTCGATTAGAATTTTTCCATATTTCTTGCATCCCTACCCTGCACAAATGTGTCCTTTTCGTTAATAAGTTACATTACATAAGTTAGTCTATGTAATTCTGTGGGAAACACTGTGTAGTTTAGTTAAACTAATTAAAGATATGCGTTGAAACGCAACATAGAAATAAGCAGGGTGCAGTGTAATGCAGGAATTAAATTGAATTGAAAGCAGTTGTAAACATAAAGTTTTATCTTACCTGGTCCCTTCAGTGGATAGTCCTGGAAATGGCTCTGGAGAACTATGTGCAGCACTGGATACTCTATTAGCATTTTGTAGATCAAGTTGTCCCGAAGGCTTTTCCCAAGCTCCAGCTCATGGTACCTTGCATGATAAAAAGAGGAACAAGGAAAACACTAATTACAAAACTGTCCATTAGATCACACCCTACTGAATTACATGTCCCTAATTATTGGAAAAAGTAACTAACTAGCATTTTCTTCTACTGTGAACTTTTAGGGGGCAAGGTGGAACAGGGTTAAAATAAGTTGTTGACATTCTTAACTACTGTAACTGTATTTCCACCCTGCGGCATGTCGATATGGTAGACTTGTCCCAGGATAGATGGTAGTGGCTTGGCACTGCCAAGACCATGCATGGCTGATCCCTCTCCATCTTGAAATGGAAACTTAATTCACCCAGAATCTGCATGTCTCACAGGCACCGTGCAAGCCCCAGAGCAGCACTGCTATCCCACGCCTCGCTCATTTTCTGGGATGACACAAGCTTGCTTTTGTCTCTTAGTAGCTGTGTCATTTGTGAGGGTTGGTCGTAAATCATGATGCTAAATGGGTTTTAGGGTGGGGTTGGGGGCTGGCGGGACATGGGTTTACTTATATGCTTAAGCAATTCAAAGCCATCTTGCTTTAGGCTGTCACCAACAACATCCAAAGCATGATATCATTCGCTCCAACACCAACTGTCTGGTGGTTGACAGAGGGTGGCTTGTGAGATGCACCATTTGTTTTACAGGACTGACAGGCAGGCTGAGAGTCAAGTAGAGACCTACTGCACTAGCCAATCCAAGCAAAGAACTGTGTGACATTTACATCCATTTTCTTTGCTGGTGGGCCAGCTCCCAGGAAAACATAGGAACATTTATCTGGGGCGCGCATCTCCCACAATCTCAAGTCAGGCAATATTGGGTGGCATTTTTTATAAGGTACAGGATAAAAAGGGGGAAAAAAACATTTGAAATTTATTTCAGCAAAATATAGACAGATTTCCATGCACCTGGCCTTTATGTACTGATTGGGGTTTTAAAGTAAAACTACTTATGGGCTGTTTCTGCTCAATCCACACATCAAAATTAACATTGTTTGTGTCATTTGTCTAAATCGTGGTGCAAGATAACCCATTTTGCATGTGGTCCCTATGCAGGGAAGAAGAAATTCCAACTGCAAATGATCGAATAAGTCAGAAGGCAGTTGGTCTTTGTCAGATTTGAGCAAGTAATGAAGGTACTTCTAGCTAGTGCAGCTCTGCAATGACTGCATCTAGACTGTGCATGTCTGACTGTGCAACATGTCACAATTTACCATTTATTCCCTAGCATACTTGTCTATATTCAACTTTTACCGCAAGCTCTGATGCCATTATCAACGGGAATAAACAAAGAAAGTATCTGTGTGGCTAAGCGCAGTGCTGCAGAAGCCTTGCTCCCTGCTGATTGGCTGGTTAGGTGAAGAACACGCACACATCTGTTCTCTATATAGTGTTCTGAGTGAATGAGCAAAGGGCAACAATGAGGCTTTCTCCCGGGGGTTCCTATTGTTTTGTTCCTGCATGGCTGCCACTCATCAATGAGGGGGCGGCGGTGGCAGGCATGGTGTGTCTGCATGTACGGTACATGTTGCAATGGTGTCCAGCTGCATTGGTCAATAGAACATACAAACCTTCTTACTCACTACGATGTACAGAGAGGCTTTACATCTTCAAACAGCAAACAGTGAAGTAAACCCCTGCCTATGCACAATGCCTTCCTTTACACTGATGTTGTCCTGATACTTCTAAAGGACTGGTACATCGTAGCGATACATTCTGCTGACCCAAGCAGACAGCTTTGTGAAATGTTTGAATATTGATTGGATATTTATGGATTTGTCATGGATCATTTGGACAACAATAACATTGAACACAATTGAAGGTAAGACCAGACAAAACACAAAAATGTATGTTTCATAGGGGAGGTCCACAAAAAAACTAAATTACGCTGACCTTTAAAATAGAAAGCCAAAAAGGCATATTTCTACAGGTAAACACATCACTATGCAGTTTGGACTTTTGAGTTGCTGCTACGTATACCTCAGCTGTTTCACTAACAATTGCCAATTTTAGCTCTTTTAGCTACTAGAGCCCAAAAAGAAGCATTTGACGAGCAAAAATAGAACCTGTAAAGTTGAGTGAGTTGTGGAACTGCAGAAAAAACCAGACAGTTGTGCTAAGGAGATGACTGGGTATGAGAACATGAAATGTTTCACATTAATCACATGATACATAATATGAAAAGCACTAACTAACTAACCACTCACATGTGCAAACGCGCACAAACACACACGCACATGGACACGCACACGCACAGAAGTCTTTCTCTATGAAGCCAAATGCATGTTTTTGGTACAAGGAAGGGTGGTAAGGGAGCACATTTTGGATTCTAGCAGTGAAATGAATCAGAAACAAACATTGCGAAGAGCATTATGAAAACAAACGGGTGTGAAAGGACCTCTTGATGCACAGTAGGTCCAGCTTCCAGTAAGTGGATGTTGACTGGTTACACAGCAACATTTTGTTTTGCACGATGGCTGCTTGGTTTGTTTGCCATGTGATATTGCAGCATACACAAGTCCTGAAAACACACACAAAGGCCTTCTAACTGTCAGCTGCGCTATTCCTGTCAAATTGTTATTGTTAAACCCTGGGTGACCTGCTGCCAGTCACAATGTCTAAAATGAATGACAATTAAGATTGGCAAAGGAAAATACCAACTGTGAAAGCAAATACAGGGAGTGGAATGTCAAAGAAGGTCAACATTTCGACAACCTAAGATTCGATAAAAGTAGTAAAAAAACAATTATCTCTAGGCTTCACAAAGTTGTACCTGCACAGATTGAAGCTGAAAGATGTCCTTCACCCTAAAGGGCACCATGTGCCAAACACTTGGCGGACCCAACAGTTCATTGATAAGTGCAGTAGAGTACTTGGTGTAAATTGATGTTAATGTAGGGAACCTAATATAAAGACTTAATCATTTCAAGCATATGCGCTTTCTCAAAAATAGGGAGCTTATTCATCAAAGGAGTGCATTATTCTAACAGGAGAGGCCCCTTTGTGCATGCAATGTGCATTGACCCCTGTTTAGACACCCTTGATGGGGAGTAATCCCTATTTGGATTTGCCTCTCTTCATATTTTAATTATGGTTTGTGGCCTTGGCATTGCTATATAACTGTACATTGCTGATATGAGGTAATTCTACCTCGGCTGCACAATGGATTTCTGTCTGGGTTTATTGACAATATCTGCTTATGAAAATGTATTGGTACGAATAAAAATGAATGGTGAAGAACTTTTTCAAAGAAAGTCTTTAGAAAGACGTTGAACGGGCTGAGGGGAGTGACGCGACTCTGACCTGACAACTTTAGAGCCCCTCCGACTCACTGGGAGGAGGTGTGTGCCTTTATATCGACAAGCATTGGTGAAAAACTGTCATTTTTGTATGATGTTTGCCCATTCTATTGCAGATCTGTCAAAAGCAAACTTCAACAAAACCGGCGGAGGCAATTGGTCAAGTGATGCACAAGCTCAAATCCCATTCTCCAGAGCTTCCCCACTGCATATCGGGTGATTTTAACACATGCACCTGAGGATTTCAAGTACACCCGGTTAAGTTGAACTGATCCCTACACAAAGGTATATGGATCATATGTCTCAGATGAGTGAAGAGCGAGTAAAAAAGTCAGTTGATAGGAAAGAATCCAGTACCATTTGCTTGAGCATTGAGATCGACTGAGAGAAACAAGGGGGATGATCAAAGTTAGAGGAGACATAGTCAGGCCTTCAGCTCTGAATCCGTAGCCATGTAGGAATTTACAATTCAGTGATGTCATGCTCGCAAACCAATTAAATTTGATTTCATACAAAGAGTAAATCCGTCATGAGAAAAAGCCCTGTGGAATGGGCGGACAGTCACAGAGAGGATGCCTGAACCATGACAGGATCTCTTACATGTTTAGAGTTTACAAAAGTTTCCTTTTCGTCAACCATTTACATAGCCAACGGTTTTGAAACTATTTAGGTTGACGATCCATCCAAACAATTGCAACACCACACTGCTTGCACACTTGTTGGGTGTGTTGATTGAGTGTGTGTGTGTTGAACTAATAGTTTAGCTGGAGGTGGTCATCTTTGGTAATCTAGGTCACTTTTTGGTAAAGGTAAGTACACTCAGCAAGTCATGAATGTTTCATACCTTTCATAGTAAATACTCTGAGGTGAAAAAGTCAAGAATAAATAATACAGGGAGAATTGTTATTGTATAGATGTGAGATGAGTAGAAATGACATACTGTACCTCAGAGAGTTGGCTTTTTCTCCCTCGACTCTCATGAAGACCTTCATTTCCTTGAATGTGGCTTGCGCATACATCTTCAATCTGAAACCCAAATAAACAGCACAGTGGTTTACAGACCCAACACAACTCTGACCCAAATTATAGGAGCCCAAAAAAAAAAAAAATCAGATGACCATGTTCCAAAAGCCCAGTTGCTGTTATTGCAAATTATTACTCCTTTTACTATGAGGATTAAAGCAGTGGATTTCAGCAACTATGGCCATGACAGTGGACTAGCTACTTTGAAAACATTATGCACGTTGCTCAATTTGTATGAAAAACAAGCTGACTGGTTGAGGTTTGTAGAGGACCATGGAGGTCCTTGGTAATTCTCGTCAGATTCTGAACTTTTTGAGAACTAAATCTGTGTCCAAGTCCACTCCCTGTCACTAAGGGTTCACTTACACACAGAATTGATGTAAAGCCAGTCTGCAGTGGAGGCATAATCATTACACACACTGCTGCCAAATGCAATTACAGGGGCTCAGGCCTTGCATGCAGACGACTGCCGGCCTGGTGCAGGTCACCACAACCATAGTGTCGTATCCATGGTTACAGTGTGTTTTCACAGCAAAGGATAGGGAGTTGAGCACATAAATACAAGTAGCACAAATGTTTTATTGTAGCAACTGTGTTGTATATACAGTGCTGATACTAACCCCAGGAAGTCCAGGAAATGGGGACATGCCTTTCAGAAAAGACAAAGAACACTACTATGGAATGTATTTTCCAGGTTAATACTCAAATGAAAAATATTGGCAATTCAATTGGTTTTCTACTAATCACTCCCATTTCATGTGTTCTTATCATGAGAATGCATAGTCTTAACATGGTCTTAACATGGTCTTAACATGGTCTTAACATAGTCTTAACATGGTCTTAACATGCCTGCAGTGGCATCTGGTTCCCAACAGTAAACAACTGGCCATGCAACAGTTCAAAGCTGTTTCTCACGCTTCTATTTTTATGCAACGCTCATAAAAACCATACTTCAAAAGGTGTTCATTTCAGGCTCAATTATCACATTTATTAAAGCCTCTCACAACCAGTCCAAAAATATCCAAAATGTATATGATGGAAATGTTAAGTGCCTTATTGTGCATATACCAAAAAAGCCAGAATCAGAAACATAATTCAAACCAAACTTTTCTTGTTGGGGCATTACTAATTGCTGCACAAAAGATTATGTTAAAGTTTAAAAAATGTGACACATAAAAAAAGCTACTGCAACTAATTCCAATGGACTGTTGTGACATTAGGTGGTATCTAGGTTCAGTGGTATTTAAGTGTGGATAAGTGTTTTTAGTTCATTTTTAGTAGTAGCTTCTAGTAGCTTGAAACTACTAGTGTGGACAATAAGTACATTTAAGGGCTGTCAATAAAATGAAACAGTCACCATAATTGGCCACAATAAGAGAGTAATTCAAGTAATTTAAATGACTATAAAGGAGTGTATTGTTGTCATGAAGAGATGATGAGAGAGGAGAAGGGACATGACACAACATCTGCTGTGCTGCCCATCATTATGCGAATTTTGTAAGTATATGAATGAAAAAAACAATGGACTTGTATACATAAAAAGTGGGAAAACATGGAACAAAGGTCTAATAAAGCTTACTTTTGGCGTCTGACAGGGTCTGACTTTGAAGGATGAACGTATGGAGTTAGGATCTGCTCGATAGTTTGCCCATCAGAAATCCTTGTAAGAGAATCACAAGCAAGAAAATCAATGGTAAAACAATTAGGCTTATTGGGCATCATGAGATGTGGGTATGATCCATCACCCTTATTAAAGGGGCAGTTTAACACATTGAGCCTACCGCTGGGGTAGTGGGGAAGAGTATCTGTGTAATTAGATGTCGCTTACGATGGGTGCCACCAGTGACCCTTCTTTCCGCTAACCGATGACGTAGCAAGGTGACGCAAAATGTCATTGGTGGCACCCATTGTAAACTAAATTTCATTACGCAGATTATATTGTTAAGTGAAACTATGGAGTCAAATTTTACTCTAGATGTTAATCTAAAGTCGGATTTGTGAGACAACAAAAATCACTTTATGTCACTTCATATTTGTTTCGACAGATAGTTGAGGATTTTCAAATGGGGTTTAACGTAGCGGGGGGGAATCGGGGTGGAATCACACTGCCCAGGTCTATACACTGTCAACAATATTTTTGATCATGTCATTTTTATTTGAATACATAACAATTTAAAGGGACTACATGCAAGAGTCAGAAATTCCTTCTCATTACTGACGTCTTTGGCCGGTAAGTGAACTGCAGCCTTGCGCATTGAGAGCACTGGAGTGCGAGCCCCGTGGGTTGAGATAATAACAATCCTAAACTAATAGCTAGCTAATTAGTAATAATCATAAATAAATGTTACGTTATAAACAGACAATGGGAGTGGCGTGGGTGGATATAATGCACATAAAATTAGCTAATTAAAATGTTCTGAAAGATACTTTTTGCCATTATCCACGCTTAGATGTCACATCCTTCATTTTTCCTAGAAAAACTGCCCCGGTTTAAATATAATAGAAATCAGCCCACAGGCTGTTCTACGCAACGGAGAGTTTCAGGGAAGGTCTCATTTTTTAAGTTAAATTATAACCTGTACATGTATTAGCATTTTAAAGTGATGTATGCATGTAAAAATCCTACATGTAGTCCCTTTTTGTTTTGATAAAGGTGTGCACACAACTGATTACAACTTCCGCTCCTGTGAGCGTCAAATCTTCAATTTCCAACAAATACTTCTGGCACAAATACGCTGTTGAGCAGTTGCAAAAATAATCTGCAAATACACTTCATTTTCAATGGTATCCAACAACACACAGTGACACAGGGAACGTTTTTTCTGCTATTCTTCAAGGAAATAAGAGTGGTCAGTATAGAAGTAGCCAGATTTGCAACGTCATTCAAAGATTTACAAATGTTTTCTGCAACTACAAATACCAACCTACAAGTTCACAAAGTACAACTAGTACCAAATTTCTGACTACACTTACAATACTTTAGAGTGAAAAGTCCATTTAAACTATTACTTAAAAACTCTTTCACACTGCCCCAACGGTAGGCTCAATGTGTTAAATCAGCAAACTTCCCCTTTAAACATAAGAGCCAAGCAGCTCGCCCATACTTCAAGTTATATCATTACTGCACTGGTTAAGAAACATGCACACGCTACATTTTACTCACCTCCTCTCACTGAACTCTGTATTGCTCTGGGGAAAGATGAGTTTCAGGTGCCAAAGAAAGCGTTTTTCTCTAAAGGGGAAGAACAGAGGAAAGATAGAGTAAGCTACTCATCTTTGGAGTATGACAACACACATGTCTGACCAAGGTAAACATTGATAAACACTTTTTCAAAGCTTTATAGTAATGGAAATCAACAAGAGTACGTCCTAGTGACTGTGTAAGAGACAAATTCCTTCACTTGTTTTCACTGTGCAGACAAAATGTTTGATTAAAAAATGTATTAATTGATTAAATGCTGCCTGCATCCATCCATCTAAACTCAACTGCATCAATCAACTGATTAAAACAAGTAACGATTACAAGATCTAGTCCATCTTTCTCTCCCTGTTGGTGTGTGTCAAGTGAGTACACCACAGTCACCATGGATACCATGACATACACACTCAATATTAGGACACCAGCTGGTGGATATCACAAAATGGTCACTTATTGTGGGGTGCTGCTTGGGCAGTAACTATTCAAACATGTGGATGGACTCTCTGGGTTGCTGGGTGTGCTCTACAACCAAACATTCAGCCCCAAGAGCCGTGTACTATACTGTAACAAGGGGCAATATCACATGGCCATGAAGTAACTGGAATGCAGAGTTAGGATATACAAGAAAAACTGTTCAACATTAAAAAAGGAACTTAACACCATTAGGACTAGCTAATTTGATCTATTGGGCCACAAAATATTTTTAGACCAGAATGGAGGTGAAGTTGCTTAATAATGGCTATTTTATTAGGTGTTGCTCAGGGACACCTCGACACTTGGCTAGGAGGAGCTGGAGATTGAAACAGCAACCTTCCAGGTGCCAGACAACCCGCTGAGCCACTGACGTCCATCATCACCAAATACAGCTGTGTGCCGATAGGGGAGAGTGAATTCCAATGTAAGCTTCCAGGATTTCAGTATCCCATACATAAAAAAACAAAAACCAACACTCAGGCCATCTGAGCACGACCAGAAATTATACCATGTATTGGGTGGAGTACACAACCCCATTAATCAGCAAAATGTAAGAAACCCATGTCTTGATAGATCTCTGCCTAGAGATCGTACACCGAGAATGTGGCATGGCAGCATGTTATCCACCTTGTTATTAGGGCTTGGTGCGTGCATACAGCGAGATGTACAGAAAAGTAAAATATGCCTTTTCCTACCAAACATACCATGATGTTTTGGACCATCAACCTATCCATTGATCCATCTATACAGATATTCACATTATGGCCAGTGGAAATTCTAGAGGTGAGAGGTGTGCATTATTTTGAGATAACAGCACGGCTAGAGTCGTATCACTAAACTACACTCTAAACGAATGCGCAGCATTTCTTCAAATCACATCAGCTGGCCAGCGTTCCATGAGCTAAAATAATCCTGTTAACTCATAACATACTAGCAGTTAACAAGACAGCAAAAATAAAGACCTCCCCTTCAAAATAAGAAACAATAAAACTCAGAAATCAGTTGTCCTCGAAAGTAATGTTACTGCCCTGGCATTGGCATCCTCACATCTGCTGGTCCACTTATATGGTTATACTAGCTTAAAAATGCATGTGAAATAGATGCAGTTGCTAAATGTGTCCATGGAAAAAAAATATAATTCTTTGGTCAGACCATTATTTGTTGTGTTCCTGTGTTTCCAGGAACACGACAAATAATGCGAGCTAAAAGTTTTTATTTTGAGATGGACAAAAATATGAACCCCATTATCTTTTAACAATTCACAAAGTGGCCGTGGTGTAAGTGGAATAATCCATTCCTAGGTGTGCCGTTATCAAAAATAATGCCACAACACAGAGCTTTTGCCTCTGCAAAGTGCATTCTTTTTCGATAACAGCACATGTGGATTATCCCTTACATATACAGCCTGATCTGTACTGAGCCACACTGTGTGCCTTCCTAGAGTAGGCCTTCTAATGCTAGATCCAGATGGCCATGTTACACAACACCTCTTTTTTTATAGGGAAACAAGAGGATAAGGACAGGTTCAAAAGTTTGGAAGCTATGTGCACAATTGGCAGCGCATCCAATAAATATGTGGTTATGAGTTTCCACATGGTTGTAGAGGAGAACAGGGGAGGGGTTTCAATTGTGGTGTTGTTAGTAGCAGGTAATGATGAGAACACAGGAAGAGAGCTGCAGGGGATTCTCTAAACAGGTGACGGGAGGTACCTAAACCCCTCCATCTCCCATGTCAGGGGAAATCATGGGTGCTTGCATGGTTTTGGCATTGATTCACATTTTCTGTGTGTCTGTGTATTTGTTCATACAAGCTAAGCAGAGTGGAACACCAGGTGTTGTAGCATTATTCAGTATTACATAAAATGGAAACTGTCTTCCAATGGAAAAAGGGCTTGGTCGAAAACACGTGGCTGTGGAGAGGGCATGGCGCATACCTGGAACATGGGCCATCTCTCCTCGTCAAGACTTGAGAGATGAGATTGGCCCGAACAATACAATTCAATGTGCCAATAAATACAAATAAATATAAATAAACTGCCTATCCAAGTCAAGATTATATACGTTATGAAGCTTTTAATGAAAACCCTTTGATCCTACCATTTGGAAGCAGTGACATTCAGCAATACAAGCTAGCTTGTGGGCTTGATTTTGAAAAAGTGAGCCGTCATCTGGTTCTATCACCTCCAGCTGTTGGAAGATGGATGAGGGCTATAATATTGGCTAAATGTCAGTATAGCAGGTGAGGAAATCCACTTCATTAAGTAAGAATATCTGTTTAATACTCACTAAATAGATTTATTTCAACGGTTTCTCCAAAATATCCCTTGTTTTGAACAATAAAGCACTTGGCCTACAGATCAACAAAAGGCTATGCTGGTGGCCATATGCCGTGTGAAGGTACTTACATTTGTCATGTCTGCAAACTACGGCAAAGAAACAGAACAAACTACATTTTTCACTAAGTAAGTAATTTGAGTAATTTGAATACCACTTACCAAAATTGGCCATAATTTGGATTCTGCTTGTTTTTATTAATTGAAAACAAAAGGATAAGAAAGTCTTCCCAGAGTCTATCCCAGAGGCATTTTCCAATATTATTGGAAAATATCCAATAATATAATTAGTCAGTCACATCTGACTTTAAAACGTGCAATGATTTGACCGACTGTCGAATTAGCCCTCCACAAAATAGGGAGCAGCATATTACCAGAAAGTTGTGGTGTCTACCTCCTATTGTATGAAACAAGGAAATGCACAGTGAATCTGTGCTATGGCGTCGCCAACTTTTTCTCCTTCAAGTGATCCGGTAAGTTAGAGCCAGCATTACATTATTCAGTGTACTTTTGACATGATTCACAAGAGGTTAGAATACGCCCTCTGGGCAGCGCTACTTCTTCATCCTCTCATGCTGGACTGAGGGCAGACTGGACACTGCAGTGACGGCAATCACCTCTTGAGGTACAAAGTGGTATTTCTACACGGTACGGGCCAGCACTAGCTGGGCTAGCTGCCAACTTAAGTAAATATCTGCAACACAATGCATAGTTTTTGACATAACTTCAAAACTGTTATTTCTTCACATTCTGTTGATAATTGTTGCTCATTTTTGCATGTTTAAACTAATAACTGTTCGGAGTAAACTAAACCGGTATTCACCACAGCAGTTTGCTCCAATGCCTCAGTGGGTGGGAAGGCAGAGACTAATGCAATGCTTCCTAAACGTTTTTTGTCAGGACCTTTGGTCAAAATCTCCAATTGTTCAGTCCGCCTGTGCTTTGCTTTTATACAGTGTGAAATTGAGCTTTCCCCCTCACTAAAATACATTAAATTGTCACTTCCATCCCATCTCCCTGTGCCCCCCCTGTGCCTCCCACTTTCAGAAGCACTGGGCTAATGTAATGTAATGGAATACAAGAGAGGGAGAGGCGTGGAAGATTACAGGCAAATGGATCGTAGGACTCTCTGTAGGCTGCTTTAAGTTACTGCAGCTGGACTGGTGACTGAATGGTTGTCATTGGTCTAGTGTGCTGCCTTTCCTTGCAGCGGCCAATACTGTAGCAGCAGCAGCAGGCTATTTTTATATTGCCCATAGAACAAAAGTATGAAACATACATTTTAAAACAATCTAAATTCCTGGTGGTGCATGGTGGTTAGTTTTTGTATAACAATATGTGTATTTGAGATTCCTTGCATATTCATTTGGAGTGTCCTGATACATCTTTGAGATTGTGGTATTTCTATTATATATCTATATCTATATATATCTATATATATCTATATCTATCTATATCTATATATCTATCTATCTATATATCTATATATCTATATATATATAGAAATACCACAATCTCAAAGATATATCTATATATCTATATATAGTGAATAGTTGCACATGGTCCCAACTCCAAAATTTGATGGCAATCAGTTCACTTTTCAAATAAACCATTCAGTTAGGATGCAGTTTGTTGGTGAATGTTTATTTTCCACTCCCCAATGGTCCAGATTAGATGCTCCTGTACCCTTTGGAGATGCTTGGCAAACAATTGCGGATGTTGAGCCAACATCACGTTACTAGTCCCAGTGCACTGCCAATCACCAGCCATTACCTACAGACCTTCCAAAGCCTGGCTTAAAAAGCAGCAAAGGCATATAATTCAAGATTTTTAAATCTTTCATTAAATCTAAAATTAATCACCAGGGAAAGATGGGTAAAGTGCAGATGTTCAGGCATTTGGGTGCACAGCTTTAACAAGGACATACTGACATTGACCAACTCTCGCTTATGCAGAAACCACATTGCATGTACGAACAAATAAACAACAAACCCCAAACACACATTCAGCCCATGCGCACATTCACATGCATGAACCGTCCTGGTGAGCCATAGTAATGATCCTCCCCGGCAGGGTGAGTGTAGTATGTCGCTGTGCAGCCACACCGCTCACAACATCTGTTTTCTATATTATGTACTTGGTACACTCTGAAGCCCATTCCCTGGTTCTGTGCTCCTCTCTCTCCAACTGCAATGTATTATATGTATAGCTTTTATCCCATCCCTTGTGTCCACTTACTATTCTGTGAAAGAGACAGTGTTGTGAGAGACTGGGAAACTAGAGAACTTCCACAGCCAGACTTGTCCAGACTAACCAGGTGACAAAAAAACAAAAAAAAACAATGAGGAAGCATCCATCTACACAGCAGACGGAGGTTCCCTCCATGGACACACAGAAACAGATGCAGAACGAATATGTGTGTCCATCCAACTATCCGACTGGAACAATAATGGCAAGGATAGAATCACAGTTCTTCCCACAAGAAGCATATAATGCAGGAGGTTGGGTGGGGGCTACTGCAGTCTTACATAATGTTGCCAACGCACCACTCGAGACAGACAGACGTGATGAAGTGGTACACATTAAGGATGGAAAAGAAGGTGGTGGAGGTCGAGCGGGGGGCCAGAGAACATAAAAACAGCTGGAAGAATTACAAAGGCTTCATTCAGTGGCAGTTCTGATTGGCACTTAATGTTGTCCCTGGACATTACAGAGTTGTAAGCTTAAATATGCAACTCAAAAACAATTTTCCCCTATTTCTAATTCACAGCTGTGATAAATGTTTATTCTTCCATTCACAGAAGGTGTCAGGGTTCACTCATGTGAATGTGAGTGGCGTTTTTCCCGACAGAAACAAAGTATCAAAACTGACAAGACCACCAGCAGCAGTAGAGAAAGAGCTACATGGAAAAGAAAAGAGGGGGAGAGCATTGTAGGATACGACTCATCATTGCCTTGGAGGCCTTGTGTAGAGATGGACAGGGTACTAGTTGCTATAGCAACACAACATCCAATATGCAACTATTCATGGTCATAAGGTACATATTTCTGAGATCTCTAATAGAGTATTAAAAAAAATGCCACACCAGGGCATCTAAACTAATGCACATCAGAGGCATGTGTATTACATGGAAATTAATCTATCAGCCATTTAACTGTACATATCACAAATGGCTCATCATTACCTTGGAAAGAGCTGCCACCAGATAACAGAAAAACATATTTCAGTGAATGTCTATGGAGATGAGTAGTGGTTGATTTAACAAGAGTGCCATCCTGTGGCAAAGTTAAACATCAATTAACAAAGGACCATTTCACTGCAGAGGTGAATGGATCCAATCTAGAAACTCCAGAGGCTGCTATGGTTTTATAATACACTTAATTAATAGTAAATGCTAAAAACGAGTATGACAATACTTTATACAAGTCTAAGACCCCCTTTACACCTCGGTAAAACGCATACAATATGTTAAATTTACACCTGGCAATCTCCAGTGTCCAGATTGATATTGGATATTCCCCTCGCAGAATTATAGAATTCCATAATAGAATGTTACTCTTGAAAAACAGTTTGAACATCTGATGTTGGCAGGCCCAAGCGTAATTGCTTAATTGTTCTGTTCCTAATGATGAAGTAGCGTTGAATTAGCCCTTTATGTGCCCCTGCACTCTGTATGAAGCACATAAACACACTCCATCACATTCTGATGCCATAGTGGATATCTGGGGACCAAACTACATTGGTCTTTTTAAGGGGGAGTCATTATGCAGCTTTACTACTGTTGCATGATTTTAGAGATGTTGATGATTAAAGGTAAATGGATGTTGATGCTGACGAGCGAAAGTCAAAATAGGAAGACACTCGAGGAAGCTGTGTCCATTTCCCACCTCTCGGATGAACATAGAACACTATATACGTGTATTAGGGAGTCCGGTGCATTTACACTTGTGCTCAATGTGGTCAGAATGCGTCCCAGACCACCTCCTGATGTGGTTTGACAGATCCAATCACTAATGCATCCTGGGTGCATTTACACCTGGATTTTTATGCATTTTGGCAGCATTCGAATGCCCAAAACACATGTTAATACCAGGTGTAAAGGGGGGGTCTAAAATACTCTATAAACCCACTAGAATAAAACAAGAGCTTGGCTAGGCTAATAGTTCTGGCTGAGACAAGAAAGTATTGCATTTCTTGTTACATGCTGTATCATATCAGTAAATCGTAATGGATCCCGAAGCAGTAACCTTGTTCCTCTAGTGGCTGTCATCCAATGATGTCAGAGAAGAGGGTCATGAGAGCAGAGCAGAAGCCGAGAAGGACTTGGGGTATTGACCAAGTTCATTTCAATAGGGAAAATGTTTGTCCAACGCAAAGTCTCACCAGGTACCTTCCGGTTGACGACAGATCCCCTTACTTTATTCCTCTAGCCTGCCTCAACAAAATGTTTACAGTGAATCATGTTCTGTGAAACTTGTAAGGACAACAATCTAATTGGACACACACAGATGCACACACACACACTTGTTGGTTTGGATCATAATAAGTGACTTAATACATTGAAACCTTTATAACAAATACTGGTCAATGGTCAAGCAATGGTATTTCATGAATACAAAGTAATTTTTGCATTATGAAAAGTAGTGTGAAAAACCTGAAAACCCTTGTACCTTGGATTGGGGTTTAGTTGGTGTTCTTACTTGGTTAAAAATATGGTGGAGTTTTCTCTGCTCTTTGTGAAGGTGATGGGGAGGAACTTCAGAGTTATGTTCATTTTTCTGGCGCAGGCGGTCAGCTTCTTAACCTTTGAAACACAAAGTGTAAGAAATATACCACAGCTCTATATACTATGCTGTTATGGTTAAATATGCCACAGAAGTAGTACAAACTAGTAACAACAGTGTAGCATACCTAGTATACTAATCAAAATCACACTCAGCCTAAAGACAGGGTTTAGGAAAATGGGAGCATGATCAATGCATCAAATAGGAAACTACAATAGTTGACTACAACAGATTGTTTGACATTTCAGCTATGAAGATAAAGTTTGGGTGTGGTATTTATGGCAAAATACAAACCATCACATAAATCAATTAACAATAGTGTACCTAGAGTAGAGTACCTTATAGAGAGGACAGGCCTTCACTTTTTGGCCTTTTTATAGCAATGTAATGACTGTAAACCGGCAGATTATAAAAGCGTTATATAAAAGTAATTTGTTGACAGGTAGGCTCTTACATTGTTAATAACCGGTATGCGCTTCACATTTTCCCTGTTGATATTTGGATTTAGGTTGTAGACAATAAATACAACATCCCAAACAATTAGGTTCATAGGCAATTCACTGAAACGGCAAAGACATGTTTGTGTGTGGTCAAAAGACATGAACGAGACTTACTTTAAAAGTGATATCAGGCGTGCGAATCAGGCGGTCTCTAGAGGAGCTACCAGCCATCCGTGTTGTGTCCTCCAGGAACCTGTAGTCTGAGGAACACCAAGGGATGACACAACAGGCATCAAGATCTGTTTTATCTTTCATTATTTAGCTTTTCTTTTATATTCAACATATAGGATATTGTATTATATCTTGTATATATCTTATATCTTGTATATACCTTATTTAATACATTTTTGTTCTGTGAATCCGGCAGGAACTTCAAAGGGAATGGTGCAGTAGTTTATGTGATTAGAAAGGAAAGGTAAGCTCACCATTAAGAAGGTTCATCTCGTCAAACTTTGAGAGGGCCACAAACGCAGTCTTGTCCCGAAGTCCACTGCATCCAGACTCGTCCTTGTGTTTCTTTACACATATCAAGCTATGGGACACAAACCACAACATCTTACACATGTCATGCGTCTTTCTTAAGTTG
>OMNR01035095.1:0-14698 GCA_900303205.1 Mora moro
CCCCTGGCCGACAGTACCCCGGTGGCGCCCCACATCCAGTCTGGCCGCAGGACGCCCCGAGCCCTCCAAGACGAGCCCCTGGATGGCATCCTGAGTCCAGAGCTGGACAAGATGGACGGTCAGTAGCGGTGTATTCACACCTGCATCCACATAGTGTGACACAAGGGCCTTAGACACATCTGGCTTTAACATGCGGGGCGATGCAGCGTATATACAACTGTACTCAACACTTATACTTCATGGCTGAAGTGAATACATTCCAAATTAATTTATTAATTATAAGTCCATTGTCACTTGCACTTGGCAATGGTCTTACCCCCAGATGTTGCACACTCCTATAGACTTTTCCTGTATTTGAAACAAGGGAGAGCCAATTGAAGCTGTGTTAAAACTCGTTGAGTGCCGTGTTTCCATGGCGACGTGAGATATGTGACCTGTGGTCAGGGACATGTTCCAACTACTCACATGCGTCCTGACCACCTCAAAAACTACAAACTGTAATTGGCTTTAAATGCTTTTCGGAGCTTTTTGTTCACACGTGTACTTTCAGCTTTCTGATTGGGATTGCATCACCCGAGCCACATGTTGACTCACGTGAACAGGTTATATGAGACCAGAAAAAAATGCTTTTAAATGCTATTTTTGCTATGATTGTCCTCCGATTCCTGCATATTGACAATGCTCGCTTGCCTTTTCCCCTTTCATCCTCTTTCAGAGTCGATTCTCAGCAAACTGTACAAAATTCCAGGTTTGTAATTCTTCCAACTTGCCACTTTTGAGCTAGCTAGAGTTCAATTGTGAAATTCTATAGATTTTTGGGGGGGGTTTTTGTTGATAAAATTGCATGATTTCTACACTTATGTTATCGTAAGACAGAAATGTAGATGTAGATGATGGACTACTGCATCCGTTTCATCCACTGTTGCCATTATCAAACGTCCAGTCTTGTCGTAATCCAAACTGACGTTAATTGTTCGCCCTCGACGACAGAGCTGGAGGGGAAGGATGTGGAAGATCTCTTCACTGCAGTCCTCAGCCCCACCAACAGCCAACCAACACCACAGATGCCTCACCCCCAGGGCCAAGGGCCCCTTCCCGCTACGCCAGGCCCCAGTGCGCCTCACCCCAACGCAGGTAAGTTTCAGACCAGCGCGTCGCCGAAAGAAGTGCCGTCTATACTGGTTGTCCACCATTATCTGCTCCAACAATCCATCCATTGTTTTGGCTTATGTGTTGTTGTTTTTCCGCCATGCAGGGAATCCCATGTTTGTACGAATGCCCATGATGAATGGTATGATGGGACCAAGCCAAAGGTTTCCTTCAAATCCAGGAGGCCCCTGCATTCCCGACAACTTCTCCCCCCTCCACCGTATGCCTTTCACTGACAATCCAAGGTAACCCTATCCGCCCCTATCCTCTTGCTCCCTTCATTTGATATCATTGTGTTGTATCGGGATTGGGAAGATGACTGACGAGGGAGAGGTCATTAGCTCAGACGACTTCTCATCCTACTTAGTTCAATGTGATGGAGCTCAGTTCTTGTACATCTACTGACAATGGTATCAAGTCCTTCAGCTGATCGTGATGACAATGATTTGATTATCATTTAATTTCATTATCAT
Organism: Mora moro; assembly: GCA_900303205.1. Lineage (NCBI taxonomy): Eukaryota > Metazoa > Chordata > Actinopteri > Gadiformes > Moridae > Mora > Mora moro. The sequence continues at coordinate 1,623 of OMNR01035095.1, forward strand.
TTGGTGTAATGATAAAAATAACTACAAAAACATGTTTGATTCGTAAAAATGTGCCTTCTCAATGGTCTTCCAGAGATAGAAAGTTCAATCAGATGCCTCGAGAGGCGGGTCCGTGGGGCTCTCCAGTCCAAAACCAAGGCCCCACTCCACCCGGATCCCTTCCCGAGGGGGAGTCTGAAGCCATGTCCAATGCCCAAAGGAGCACACTGAAGTGGGAGAAGGAGGAGACCCTTGGGGAGCTAGCCACAGTTGCACCCGTTCTCTATACCAATGTCAATTTCCCCAACCTCAAAGAAGAATTCCCAGGTCAGTCCAGCAGAAAAAACGGCTATTAAACATGTGTTTTTCCAAAGAATATATACAATTTGCTTGGTTTGTTTTGCCTTGCCTCCTTCTGGATTGGTCTATGTATTTTGTGCTGTGTACATTTTTCTCAATTCTATTTTGAGGAGACCTTTACAGTTGGCATGACGACTACTTTCTCTTTCAACAGACTGGTCGACAAGAGTCAAGCAAATAGCAAAACTGTGGAGGAAAGCTAGTTCACAGGACAGGGCTCCCTATGTGGTAAGATAACTCCTATAACGGATTACTTATTCACCAGTCTTGTTGAAGCCTGACACACTTTGGAAACGTCAAACTCTGACTCCCGACCTGCCCTCCCTGCTCTATTTGTATGCAGGTGACATTGACCTGCATCACACCCTTTCATTCGTGCCATTGCAATTTAAATTCAGGGCATTCACACATGAACTAATTAACAAGGGAATCACAGCCCAGAGCTTGGAGTGCCTATGGTTTCTGTAATTAAGTTCACAAGAAGTAATTTCATCAGGCATGTTTTAAAAGGAAACGCAGCCTTGATTAAAAGTTGACATTGTTTCATTTCTGCTGCTTGGGCAGAATTTAGGAATTCTTTTTTTGTATCCATTGCAACCATTTTTTTCGTGTTGCTAAATCTCTGTGACGGATTTTAATTTCTGCTCGACAGCAAAAGGCGAGAGACAACCGAGCGGCCCTGCGCATCAACAAGGTGCAGATGTCCAATGAGACGGTGAAGAGGCACCCGCCACAGCCGCAGCCCCCCGAGGTGTTTGACCCCAACTTACCACTAGACACAGAACTGCTCTTTAAAGACCCTTTGAAACCCAAAGAGTCAGAGCATGAGCAAGAGTGGAAGTTTAGACAGGTAAGAGTGTATGCAGTGAAGTCAGGGAACTCAGCGACAGGTCCACCATTTTATGTAAAGCCAACTCTGGGGGGAGGGGGGTGGGCTGAAAGGGAAATTCCACCGCAAAGCAACATTAAACTTGGTTTAATAGATGGAGGCACAACTGCTTTTGAGTCTCACTTTGTGGCTGGCCATCAAAGTCAACGAACTGAAAGTGAAAAGTGGCAGGAGCAAAAAAAAAAAGGAAAATAAAGGTAGAGGAGTACATCATTATGATGGATACCTCTACAGGAAGAGTGAGAATGGATGGGTTAGCTTGCTAGATAGCTAGTGCAGTGGACTCCCATTGGTTGTCAATGGTAGAGCAGGATGAGTGCAGTAGATTAACTAGATAACTTCCCGACATGTAGAGAGCAAGTCAGGTTCAGAGCTTCTTTGTGTTATGTAGGTAAGCATCTGTTGTACTAATAGGGGAGTGGAACAACCCAGAGTGGAATTTTCCTTTAAGAAAAGCCCATCTAAACAACTGCACTAACAAACACATAGTCTTTTCCACTTTATCCGTTTTGTTATTTCATTTTCCACACTAAACACATCTGAAATCTAATCACCCTTCTTGCTCTGTCTCTGTGCCAGCAAATGAGGCAGAAGAGCAAACAGCAAGCCAAGATTGAAGCCACCCAGAAACTGGAGCAAGTGAAGAATGAGCAGCTTCAGCAGCAGCAACAGCAGCAGTCAGGCAGCCAGTCTGAGGGAGACAGCAACAACAGTGGCAACCAGAGCCCTGCCTCTCAGCCCAGCAATGGCAGCATGTCCCCCATGCAGCCGCTTAACCCTAAAGAAGGCTTTGCTCGGCCACAGCTTCCAGGGACCCCCACCGGGGGGACCCCCGAGGACGTTTTCCTGCGCCCCCCTCCACCACCTCCGTCGGGGCCTTCCTCACAGCCCCAGTCACCGCAGGTGTTCTCGCCGGGTTCCTCCGGTTCCAGACCCTCCTCCCCCTGGGACCCGTATGCCAAGATGGTGGGCACTCCCAGGCCACCAAACCTGGGGACGAATGCTTGTCGCAGAATGCCCATGGAGTCTGGGAAGTCGCCAACCTCTCTGATGGAGCAGCAGGACCGAGGGAGACCCTCTCCTGCTCACGAGTCCTTTGGCTCTCCTACGTCTATGAATAATGATCCTTATGCCAAGCCTCCGGATACGCCAAGGCCAGCTGGGGAGATGGACCCTTTCCTGAAGCCCATGGGTCCTCCCAGGCCCAGCCAGATGGCCCAGGGGAGGCCGCCGATGGGCTCTCCGGGTAGAGATCCTTACTCCCGGCCCATGATCAGGAACGAGGCCTATCAGCGCATGGCTCAAAACAGAATGGTCCTGTCGGACCCTTACTCACGGCCTCTGCTTGCGTCCATCCCCGGCAGCAATGAGTCCGGCTCGGTTGGGCTGTTCAAAGCCCCCATGCCACCCCCTCAGGCTCAGGACCCCTTTAACCGACAAGGCCTACACCCGGCTCAAGGTCAGCAGAACGACCCCTATGCTCAGCCTCCGCACACCCCCAGGCCTTCTGGAGGTGACCAGTCCTTCACCAGCCCTCCAAGAATGGGCCAGCATCACCTTCAGGGTCATCCGTTTGCTCAGCCCGGACCAATGGCACATATGTCTCGAAATCCTTATGCCCACGCACCTTCGACACCTCGGCCTGACCACTACACATACGACCCCTTTGCTCAGTCACCTGGTCCCAGCAAATCAGCTGGTGACCCTTACGCACAACCACCGGGCACACCTCGACCCAGCATGGATGGAAATGGCCAGTCTCGTCCGTTCTTTGAACCGTTCGCACGGCCACCCGGCACGCCACGCCCGCATGATAACTACGGACAGTCAAGCACCATGGCCAGCCCTTCCTCGGACCCATACTCTCCTGTCACCTCCCGCTCGGCCGGGATGAACCAATACGCCCATCAGTCTCACTCATCGCAGAAGATGTCTCCTTCTCACGCCATGGACCCCTATGCCCAGGCACCGAGCACTCCGCGACCCACCATGGGAGAGAGGTTCCCTAAGTCACCGGGTAGCCAGAGACCCATGGCCATGGACATGTATGCTACCAACCCTGGACAGCAAAGACCAGGGGGCGGTGAAATGTTTCCCCAGGCGGGGGCACAAAGGACTATGATGAATGACATCTATGCCCAACCACCCGGGACCCCACGCTCCATCATGGGTCCCGATGGGATGAGCAGACCGCGACCGGGGCAGATGGGAAACCACCAGGACCCCTTCTCTCCACCTCAGGGCAGGCTGCAGGAGTCCTTCCCACATCCAGGCTCGCAAACACCGAAACATCCCAGCCTCCAAGAAGACTGCTTTACTCAGTCGCCCTCACAAAGACCCAATCAGACACCAGTCCACGACCCATTCGAACAGGCCCCTATGACTCCTAGACCACAGCCGACAGAGAGAATGGACATGAAGGATCAGGCTATTGCTGGGAACGGCGGACCTGGAGCCCAAGACTCGGGCCAAGTTTCTACCCATCCACAGATGCCAGGCACCGAGGTTCAGAGTGTTCCTCTGGCTGACAGTGAGGAACGGCTTAGACAGGTATGTTCTTATTGACATATTTGCATTATATTCACATTTTGAGAAATTACCTGCCAGTCCTGGAAGAAAAGAAAAAAAAGAAAGGAAATTATATTGTTTGTTTGGTTCTTATTTACAGCGGCAGCGTATTCGAGAACTGCTGCTCAAACAACAGCAACAGAGGATTGCAATTCGTCAAGAGCGAGGCCCTCATGACCCGACTGGCAACATGCCCCCCGGAGCACCACGACCTTGGCCACAGGAGGGCCTTGGGCAGCCGGGAGAGATGTTCAACAGACCCCCTCCACCCTATCCAGGACAGGGACCAATGAGAGGCCAAATGAGATACCCAGGACCTTTCCCAGGAGATCATCGTGGCCCTTTCCCCAATGAGGGTCAGATTCCCAGGGGCCTGCATCCCGGGGATCCTAATATGAGACACCAAGGGCCAAGGTTGGTGCTATGATTAGTCATATTGCTTTAGATCTGGATTTATACAGTACTGTTTTAATTGCTAGATGTATAATTCTTTGTCATCCAGTGCCATAGTGGAACAGCTAGTTTGCAACGGACTTGTGATTCCCGATAAACTAAACATGAGGGAATTGATAAATTCAGTTTGACCCTTAACTTGGACTGCAATGTTGTCTTTCAGGTTTGCATTTCCACCAGGTGGCCCTGGTCCACATGGAGGTCAAGACTTCTTCCCCAGAGGTCCTCATCAAATGCAGGACATCCCACCTCAGATGAGAAGGTCTGTGTCAGCTGACATGGCTAAGTCCATGGGGGGCCCTATGGGGATGCCCCAGCACTTTCCTCCACGTGGGATGCCGGTACAGCAGCACAACATAATGGGCCAGCCTTTCATTGAGCTGCGCCACAGAGCTGCAGAGAACAGGCTGCGCATGCCACCCTGTGTCATGCCAGGGAACATCATGGACCCAAGCATGCAGGTGCAGCGGCCACCCGGCTTCCCTGGAGCCCCAGAGTTCAGATTCCCCTCCAACCAGGGTCCCAGGATGATGGATCCCATGGGTGTTCAGAGTGGCCACGTCCAGCTATCCTCCAGCATGGAGAATCTCAACCAGCCGCAACACATGCAAGGGAACAACATGCCCAGGCAGTCCCCGTTGATGAGATCAATGAGCCAGCCAGCATCAAATGACCCCCACAATATGGCAGCAGCAATGATGATGGCTGCACCCCCTGCTGGGCACAGCGAGAGTGTTACTGGAGCTCCCACTGAAGCTGTGGAGGAGAAACAAGACGCAGAGGAATCCGCTGTCAAGGACTTTGAGGACGTGGAGGTGAAAGACCTGGTGGATGCAGATCTGGAGAACCTAAATTTAGATCCGGAAGATGGCAAAGACCTGGACTTGGAGACAAACGACCTCCACCTTGAGGACTTGTTCAGCTCTGGCAAATTTGACATCATTGCCTACACGGACCCGGATCTTGACGACATCAAAAAGGACATGTTCAATGAGGAGCTGGATCTCAGTGACCCCATGGAGGATAACAGTGACAGCGCGGACATCCAGAGGTCTTCATCTGAGAAAAAGAATTCCAGCACCAGTGGTGCAGAGACATCGTCTAGCTCCGCATCAGTCACCACAAAGTCCGAGGCCTCCTCGGAACAGACTCCGTCCGACGTGAAACAGGAAACTGAAGGAAATCTGGGCTCCACCTCCTTGGCCGCCGCTCATGAAATCAAAACTGAGGTGAAGGATGGGCAGAAGTCTACGGAGGCAACGGACCAGCAAACCAACGGAAACGCCATGACTCCAAACCAGCAGGGAGTGCTGTCCGACTCCACCCCGGTGCTCTCTAGTCTGCTCATTAAACAGCAGCCCACGGAGCAGTCGTTAAACCAAATGGCTGACTCTGTCAATCAAGGAGGCAATCTCATGCCCCAGCCAAACCAAGTCACCGATACCCATCAGCACAGCTCTGGCCTCACAATGAGCCAAACGCTATCAGAAGCCACGTCAGCAGAAGCCTCCATGGCCGGGTTTGGAGCAGACCCTCAGGTGGGCTTGGGTCAGGGGCTGGAGCAGAGCACCCTCAGCCAGGCTCAGCAGGCCATGCTGAACCAGGCCCTGGCACAGCAGTCAGGCCAGCAGCAGAGACCCCTGCTGCTGGAAGAGCAGCCTCTCCTCCTGCAGGACCTCCTGGACCAGGAGAGGCAGGAGCAACAGCAGCAGAGGCAGATGCAGGCCATGATACGGCAGCGCTCCAGTGACTCCTTCTTCCCCAACATTGGTACAATTATTAACCCCTGCAATTTCTTTCAATAAAGAAAACACTTTTCAACAGAGGCATGCCTTCTATAACCACGTTATTTTCTGTTCTAGGCTCAACAGTCGATGTCTTTGCAGATTTCGATGCCATCACAGACCCCATTATGAAGGCTAAAATGGTGGCCCTAAAAGGCATCAACAAAGTCATGGTTCAGAACAACATGGGAATGAGTCCAATGGTCATGAACAGGTAAAATATCTTCAACAATTCAGTTATACCTAAATTATCATAGTCATAGAAGGTGGCTTTGATGACTTGGTCATTTCAGATAAGATGTCAGCAAAAAGAAAAATAGAACCACAGAATTACTATGCTTGTTCATTAAGAATGCATTACATGTATTAAAAACAAGCCATCTCTTCAGTAATTGTTTGGGGTTTTTGGTCATCAGATGCTTAGGGAAAACTGTTTTAATTGGTTAAGGGGATGCTAAGTAAATGTTTATTTTTTAAACACAGCAATTGATAATCGCATAATTGAAATCTGCACAGGGGCTGAACTTAAATATCCCTTTGAGGTGTCTCCCATATGACCAGCAAGCTTACTTGTTGTATGTTATACACAATGTCTTCTGTCATAGGTTTCCTCCTGGCGCGGTGCCACATTGTCCTGAAACCGTCCCCATCCCTCCACAGGTGGTCGGACAGGTAATTCAAATATATATCAATGTAATTTAGTTCAATCAATAATCAATACATGTCATTTTATGTTTGTTTTGTTTTTTCAAAAACAAACCTTCTGAACAGTGCCATCTCTGGTAGAACACGGGTTATTGATTATTAGATCTTTGTGTTTGGTTAGTTTATATTCTAAAATATTCAATAAATGACTCTGTTTTGTGACAGGATGGAAAACTGACTCAAGTAGCCAGGCCTAACCCTCCGAACTTTGGACCGGGTTTCGTCAGTAAGTTCTCCCATTATCCCACCTCCAAAATGTCCTTTTCAACGCCTGTGAGGTCTTCTACTCCTTCGAGGCCTCTTGCTAACAAACGGCCTCCTTCCCCCTTTCTCCCCAGACACAGCTCAGAGGGCCCAGTATGAAGAGTGGCTGCAGGAGACCCAGCAGCTGCTTCAGATGCAGCAGAAGTTCCTGGAGGAGAAGATCGGCACCCACCGGAAGTCCAAGAAGGCGCTGTCGGCCAAGCAGAGGACTGCCAAGAAGGCGGGCCGGGAGTTTCCGGAGGAGGACGCTGAGCAGCTCAAACATGTCACAGAGCAGCAAGGGGTGGTGCAGAAACAACTGGAGCAGGTCCTTCCGCCCCCTTTTAATCATTCATCATTTTTTTCTTTTTTTTAATGTATGGTATTATTGTATTTCTTTATCATCTCTGTCGTCACATCATCTGACTGACCAAGGCATGTGTGTCACGTTTTAGATCCGCAAGCAGCAGAAGGAGCATGCTGAGCTGATCGAGGAGTACCGGGTCAAACAGCAGCAGAACAACGTGCCGCCAGCCATGGGGCCGGGCATACCGGGGCCCATGCAGGGTCCGGCTGGTATGGTGCCCGGTGGGCCGCCGATGGTCCCGCCCGCCATGAACCCCATGATGCCCATGCAGCTTCACCCAGGCCAGCCCAACGCCCCTCCACGCATGCCCGGCGGACCACCGCCTGGCTGGCACTCCGGAGCCCCCATGCCCATGGGCGGACCCGGTATGCCACCCATGATGCCTCCTCAGGTGCCCATGGGAGATCCAGGCCAGCCTCATCCCATGCCGATGGGCAACATGCCGCAGCGGCCACCGCAGATGCCACCGCAGATGCCACCTCAGATGCCACCGCAGATGCCACCTCAGATGCCACCTCAGATGCCGCAGCAGATGCCCGTGGAGCCCCAACCTCCACCATCACCACAGGCACCGCCGGGTGGGCTGAAGCCAGCGCCGGCCAGCGGGGTCAAGTTTGACGACAACAACCCGTTCAGTGAGGGCTTCCAGGAGCGGGAGAGGAGAGAGAGGCTGAGGGAGCAGCAGGAGAGGCAGCGCGTGCAGCTCATGCAGGAGGTGGAGCGGCAGAGAGCCCTGAAACAACGCATGGAGATGGAGCAGCAAGGCATGATGGGACCAGAGGGCAACATGGCACCGCTCTCGCAGATGCCCTTCTTCAACGCGGAGCTTCCTCAAGACTTCATGCAGGCTCAGAGGCCTCCACCCCCGCACCAGCAGCAGCTTGGCCCCATGTTCCCCCAGCAGCAGCCCATGCAGCCTGGAATGGGCTCCCCGCCGGGAGGGTTCATGCAGAGCGATAGGAGGGCTATGATGGCCAATGGGATGATGCCACAGGATCACATGGGACCTGGCTTTGGGCCTGATAATATGGCCCTACAGGGGGGTAACTTCCCCCAGGGTCCGCACCGACCACGCCGCTTCAGCGGCCCGGGGATGATGCCTCAGATGCCAGGCGAAGGTCCGCCATTCGGCGGGGACACGTCCACGCCCCTACCCTCCAACTACCCTGGCTCGGGCCAGTCTCTGATCCAGCTCTACTCCAACATCATCCCTGATGAGAAGGGCAAGAAGAAGAGGAACCGCAAGAAGAAGAAGGACGAGGACGCCGACTCAGTCAAGACACCCTCCACCCCGCACTCGGACCTCACGGCCCCGCTCACCCCCTGCGTCTCTGACACTTCCTCCACGCCCACCAGGAGCACCCACCTCTTTGGGGATCAGGACCTCTCCAGGTCGCCCTTGCTGGGCTCCTCCACCCCCAGTCACTCGGAGCTGGAGAGACAGCTGTCTGGGGGCCCGGTGGGCCAGCAGGTGCTCCACGCTGAAGCGGCCAGGGCCCAGGCCCAGGCCCAGGCCCAGGCCCAGGAGCAGGAGAGGATCCTCAGCAACATCAAGCTGGAGCAGACTGATGCCAGCGAGTGCCACGGCCTCTCGGGCTCCGGGATGGGCTCTGTGAAGGAGGAGGGGAACAAGGGTGGAGTATCACCATTCGCTGCCGTACTCAGCCCCTCCAACAACAAGGGCGAGGCGGGCAACGAGCTGCTCAAGCACCTCCTGAAGAACAAGAACACACCCCCGCCGGGCCTCCCCCACCAGCGATCGGAGGAGAGCCTGCGCTCGGAGGAGGAAGAGCCCGCCGACTGCAAGGCCCTGCTGCTCAGGCAGAGCTCCATAGACAGCAACGGGGTGAGTTTGTCCTCCAATGTGGTATTTTCTTTAGAGGCAGAGAGAGAGAGAGAGAGAGAGAGAGCGAGAGAGTGTGAGCTATAGGGTTGGAGCCAACCAAGTGAGTCGAAAACACTCCGTGACTCATATAGGGACAGGGGGGAGGATGTCAACCAGTTGAATCACTATGACTCATAGCGCTCCTGGTTTTTGGATGAGTCATCCCCTGCCTCTCTGAACAGTTTTTTTAATCATGCTTATCAATCATCTGCCGATATTTTGTGTTGTGTGTGTTTCTGTAAAAGAAAATAGTATAATCCCGCGTCTCTCGTCTCCCTAGGCGTACTCGGATGGCATCCCAGACATCCCTGGACCCCTGCACCCCGAACAGGAGAAGAAGAAGGAGAAGAAGAAGAGGACTCCCAAGAGCGGGGAGAAGCTCCCCGCGTCGCGCTACAAGAAGAGGAAGAAGGAGGGGGAGGACAGGCAGCTGGCGCACCAGGGCACCGACAACGTGATGACACAGATCAAACAGGTAGACGACGACGTCCGCATGACGTCATCGGCATCTCCCATAGACGGGAAGTGGCGTCGAAGTTTGCTGTTTAATGCTGTTTTTGTAATGAAAAGTTGCAAGTAACGGTAAGTATACAGGAAGTAAGAAGACAAGGGAACACCAGTTAAGAAAGTTAGCACAGAACTAGCTGTAGTGGTGTGCAAACGAGAAAATGATGCATGATGCATGGTGCATTTCCTTCAGTAGACTTCAATATGAATTAACATTGAAATGAGCAGTGTGTTTCCACTGTGTCTGCCGGGCATCACCACACCACATCACAGGCCTGGCGCTGTCATTATGATAGTAATAAAGGCAGGCATTAGTGCTAATAGAGGAAGTAAAGGAGAAGTATTATTTATTAGGACCCCCAACCTCTTCTCCCATGCAGTGCTTATTCATTTATTTTATTTATTTCTTGAGAGAAGCAACGCAATCTGAATCCCATTAAATACAGTTGAACACAAAACAACATAATTGATGCATGTTCCGCAAACTACCTGATTTTAATCGAAAGAACACAAAAGCTTGTAGATATTTCCTGGATGTTTATTGTTCTCCTCTGGAAAACATCCAGCACTGTGAAATGAAGCAACAAAAAAAAAGTGCATCTTGAAAACAGACTTCTTACATGCAAATCCCCTAGCCCTCCCAACTGGCTTCAGTCAGTAATTCTGCGGTAAATACTGTAGAATTGGATACAAAGACACAAGTGCTTTCGTCTGAGGTTAAGGAGACGGGATAACTACAAATGTTGTATTTGGTGCAATTTGTGTACACACATTTTGTACCAATTGGTGAGAGCAAAATAAAAAAAACGAGAATTGGAAATGGAGCAATTTGAAGAGCAATTTGCAAAAGAGGCAAACGGTGAAAACATTTGTGCAGCCTATTTCCCAAATACCACAAGAGCAGGGAGGTCAGAACGGCTTATCTTGGTTTAGAACTTGCAATGTGCTTCCTGGTTAACATTGTTTTCATGCTGACAGACCACATGCTTGTGTAGTATGCTATTTTTCATAGAAATCCTAGTACATCTTCAGTGGAACAAGACATGATAGCTCATGCCGTTATAGCAAAATGTCTCAAACAGTATGTAGTAAAATTATAGGAATACAAGCATGTTGCCATCTTGCTCTTTCACAAGTCGCTCTTCAGGGCTTCTTGTACTGCATTGTTATTCTTGTTTGCTTGACATGGTGCTGGATCTTTAGCTTTACCGGGATCCTCCGTCCTCCAACAGCACACCTTCTCCTTCTCTCACTCGCCCAACATCAAGACGTTTTTCAGCAGATTGTGTAGTTAATGGAGATGGATCTAAAGATAAAAACAGGTGTCATTGCTCGTGAAGGAGAGATTGTGCACTACTCGCACAACATTGATTTAATCCTCCATCTCATGTTGCAGCAGCTGTCCATGCTGCCCCTGATGGAGCCCCTGATCGGCGTCAACCTGGCCCACTTCGCCCCCTACGGCAGCAGCCAGCTGAACGGGGAGAGCTTGCTCTCGGGGGCCTTCGGCAACGCCTCGCTGGACGGCGTCTCCGACTACTACTCCCAGCTGGCCTACAAGGTAAGACGGGCCTGCCGCTCTACAAGTTAACAGGCGTCCCGCGGTGAGGGAAAGGGAGTGGCTCGGTTGACACGGCGAGACGGCTTTGGTCAAAGAGCAGTGTGACGATGGCGGTGGGTGAGGCCTCGGGAGTTCAGCTCCAGATCTTTCACCTTGATGCGTGTCTGCACACGTGTTAAGTCTGTTCACTAGCAGGTGTATGAAACCACACGTATAATTGGCAACGTGCGCTTAAAGGTGCACACGCTGACGAGGACCCTCCGATTATTTTGGTGCCGCGTCTCTGAAAATCCTATTGCAGCTGATTTGTGCTTTTGGATTTTGTTCTACAACAATCGCAATGTTTTAGTTTTTTCTTCTGTGCGACCTTCTCATCCTGCGTCTCGGTGTACACAGTATGTTCGCTTGAGTAAGAAAAAAACAAAGCACTGTGTCGCTGTAAGTGATCGAAAAGGTTTTTGTTCATATTTGATCGCAGGCGTTGACGTAGTGTTATTCTCAGTACGATCTCACTATAAGCGGAGACAGCGTGACATTGTGTTATTATCAATATGATCTCTACAGCAGAGCAACCTGAGCAACCCGCCCACGCCACCGGCGTCCCTCCCTCCGACCCCGCCTCCCGTCAACAGGCAGAAGATGATCAACGGCTTCGCCACGACGGAGGAGCTGGCCAGCAAGGCTGCTGCCATGGGTACGCATCATGTCTAGAAGACCAAGCCTCCGCAGAGGACGCTGCGCAACAACAAAGAGCTATCTTTTGTTGCCCAAAAGAAAAATGCTTTATTTGGTTATTGTTATTGTTGCATTTCTTTCAGCATAAGTATTTATTTATTTTTTTAAGTAGCGTTAGTTCTGGTGAGTAAGCAATTTTATAATAAAAAAAACAACAAAATGCTAACAACAATTATCCGTCTGCGTCTTCCCGCACAGTGTCCAAAGGCCTGGTCCCCAAGCCCCTCCACGTCCCGTTCAGGACGGAGGAGGACCTGCTGGCTCGCGCCATCGCCCAGGGCCCCAAGACCGTGGATGTCCCCGCCTCCCTGCCCACCCCTCCACACAACAACCAGGAGGAGCTCAGGTAACCCTCCCTGACATGGGTGGAGCTGCAGGAACATCACATTACATTACATTACATTACATCATTCTATTTGAATTCACTCCAAGTAATTGAAAATGAGTTTAAGTTAGGTAAGTTTAACTCTTATATCCAATCATTGTTCATCTAATTTCAGATGTCGGTCACACATAACCTAATATGCCTCTCACAGTGAAGCCCCAGATTAGAAAGAATGTGCAAATGTATGCAATTTTTATATCAAAGGGTTGCAGCTCTAATTACAATTAGCATGCTAACGGTTCTCGGGTGAAACTGAATGACAGAATATAGATGTGATGCAGGTGTGATGAGAGAAAGTGAGAAGAGACTCCTCCCCTAGTCTACAGCCCATCCTATAAATGCACGTGTGCATCATGTGCGTGCGTGCGTGCGTGCGTGCACACACAACTCACTCCTCCAACAGCAACAGAACACGGTCTCTAATGGAGTCTCGTGTGCTGCTTCTTCTTCTTCGTCTTCGTCTTCTTCTTGTCCTCAGCAACAGGGGACAGGAGCCCGGCAAGGACAGGGACACGCCGGACAGCTTCGTGCCGTCGTCGTCGCCAGAGAGTGTGGCGGGCGCCGAGATCAGCCGCTACCCAGACCTGACCCGCGTCAAGGAGGAGCCCCGCTCCCCCTGCCTGTCCCCCGCCCCCCCCCCGCCCCCCCCACCCCA
>OMNR01035102.1:6175-21937 GCA_900303205.1 Mora moro
GAAGGCGGAGGAATGTGGTCTTCTTCTGAGCTGCTTGGTATTCTGTCTGTCATCTGGTCTGTCTGTGCTGATTAGCCCCTGAAAATATCACCTGGGGAGAAAATTAAATATTGATCTATCTTTTACCTTAACTCACACTCCTTCTCTCTCTCTCTCCATCCCCTCTCTCTCCCACTCTTACTCACTATATATATATATATATATATCGGTTACATCGGAACAATGTAGCGTGAACATATTTAATTTACAGTGGGAGGTTAGCGGTTAGCTCGCTGGGCTAACAGCACCATAGTTAATCGGAGCTCGGCCGATTAGCGACACTGTTTAGCTAGCTGCTTAGTGTACTGGGTGCGCGGCGAGTTCGCTTCGGGACACCAACGATGGCGTTTACATTTCATTTTATTCGGCCCACCGGCAGAAGCCGGTTGTTTTTTTGTTTTTTTTGTTTCTTTTTCTGCAGTGCTCCCATCCCTATCTAACATCGATCGCGATGGAAACGTCAATAGCGGCTACTCTCGCAGTCCGTGTCTCCGCTGTCGGTTGGTTCCGGAAATATACTGGGCGGTTGGAAATGGGCTGGTGGTTGTACATGTGAGCCGCGCGCAAGTGGGAAATCATCCTTTACTTGTGTTTTTAAGTCTAACCCTGGTATATATGTTCAAGATGTAAATATGAGATCTAAACCTAATCCAAAACATATCATCCTTCCCTTTTCTCAGATATATTTGTCACTGAATATCCTGTTGAAGATCCCATGAAATGACAACGCAACATATTGCATTTCTAAAACACGCCTGGCTCGGCGAGGGGCAGCCAACGGAAACCAAACAGGGCTGCTGTTTCTCTGTGTAATGTAGGATGGCACTGGGGCGTGACACGCGGTCGGATAAAGACCAAAATAAAGACGCTCTATAGAAAAACAAAAAGCAAGGACAAACTGGGGGGGAAATGAAGACTAAACTGAGCCAACTGAAAAATGCCTTTTCGCCTTCTATAAGGTGAAACCATGACGACCACTGCACAAGCTCCTCTGGGTCAAATCAGAGGAGCATCCATGCATGTAAATTGCTCCTTTTTTGAAAAAACCCTTTCCCTTACCTCGTGGGGACAAGAGGCAGGTCCCCGCGAACCCAGACGCTCCACCTCCACCTCCACCTCCACCCACCCCACCACCCACCCATTCCTGTTAGAGGACCCGCCGCGCCACACGACAGCCTCAGCGGCGAGGGGCCCCGAGTGGTTGTGACAGGCAGGGAGATCGCGGCGTCCCCCCGGTGTCGTAGGGAATCAGCCGGGTTTGAGCTGCGCGGTGCCTGACCGCCTGACCTCCCTCAGCACACAACCCACAAGCCTCCTGTTTATCGGGGCCCCGGGGGGCTCTGTGTGTGAACTGAAAGAAAAAGGAAAAATGGTCTGAAAAATTGTTGTGAAACGATATTGGATTTTAGGCTGCTCTTTATTTTTTATAATTTTTTTTATTCTGGATCCTGGATGGGGTTTCGGTAAATGAGGTTCATAGAAATGATTTAATGTTTTCAGTTTCATGTTTGTAAAGTTTTCAGCTGGAAAATTGGAAAGGTTGAATAACAAGATGTATCGTGTAAATATGTGTCACGCATCATAATATGCCTGTAATATAATATTGTTGTAATATTGTTCTCATTAATTATGAAGAAATGTAATCTTACACTCACTAAACATTACCTCATTGTTTTTTGCTAATTAACTTTCGTTTGGTCTGTTTGTCAATCAGAATAGTTGAATTGGTAAGTCACTGGCACTCCCTCACCAGGTGGGGGCACAATTCTGTCATACTGCAGTGAAGTCGAAGCACAGTTCGAAATCAGGCATTCGTTTATTTTTATGCACACATGAATATGTGTCCTGTGTGTCTCTACTAAGCCGAACTACAGTGTGCCCGATGTGTACGGTCGGCTGCATGGGAGATGGGAACGTTTTTTTGCCCGGAAAACGGCACGTTGGTGACGTTTACTGTCGACATTAAAACTTATTTCCTCTCATCGACTCTCTCTAGCCCAACCGACTTCATATCCATGGTTTCTGGGGGAGGGGCCGATGCGAGTGGCAGTTCGAGGGCGATAGTCTCGCGGTTAGGGTGTCTGCCCAGCAGGGGGCTTCTGGGTCCGAACCCCCAATGTCCACGCTCTAGCTGTAGGCCTCCTTGAGCAAGGACCTGCCGACCTCCCCTTTAACGGCAGGTATGGCAGAGTTCACCGACAGTGGCTTCGGATACAGGAGTCTGCTAAACGCCCTAGTCATCACTCGCCTTGACTATTGCAACTCACTCCTGGCTGGACTCCCGGCCTCCGCAATTAAACCACTGCAACGCATCCAGAACGCAGCTGCGCGTCTGGTGTTTAACCTACCTAAATTCTCTCATGTAACCCCTCTCTTCAAGAAACTCCACTGGCTTCCGGTAATTGCCAGGATCAGATTCAAGACACTGGTCCTGGCCTACAAGGCGGTCGTCGGAACGGCACCGACCTACCTCCAAACACTGGTCAGATCCCACATACCAGCCCGAACACCGTTCAACAACCTCAGTGGGACGACTGGTGCCACGATCACTCCGAACCGGCAAACATCGCTCTGCCAAGTCTCAACTCTTCTCCGTTCTGGCACCACAGTGGTGGAATGAGCTACCCGCCGTCGTCAGGACGGCAGAGACGCTCGCCACCTTCCGCAAGAGACTCAAGACCCATCTGTTCAGAGTTCACCTAGACTCTGCATAACTTTGCACTTTGTATTGTATTTGTATTTGTATTTTGACACTTTTTTGCACTTATTTTGCACTTCCCTGCTCTTATGCAGTCATCCTAGCAGTGGAAATATTTTGCTATTACCCTGCAATTTGGAATGCTGGAAGACCTGCTCTATTCATATCTTTATTTACCTCAGAAATATATTGCTGTCTCTTCCGAACAAATGTACTTGTAAGTCGCAATGTGACTGTAGTTATGCCTTGTTTCCTGTTTCATTACGGAGATAGTCTACCAAAGACAACTCAGACTAGTGACATGGCAACTGCAGAGGGCATGAGGGATAGTTGACCCCCAAGGGTGGATTGGGGTTTTACATTGTCCGCAGCTAAGACGCAGATTGTGGTGTTTGGCAGGAAGATGGGTCTTGGAGAGGGCTTTCCCTCTATGTTCTCTCTGGTGAGGGTGCCTAGGTATAAATTCCTGGGAATATTGTTTGAAGAGAGAATGACTTGAAGGCAGGCCCGGACTGGCCATCGGATGGATGGCACATTCAGTCAGATCATGATCTGGCGACTGGCTACAGTCCCCCCTCCTCCGCTTACGTTTTCACCTCATGGTACGATCTCTACCTATCATGTGATCGGTCCCACGCATGTGCCGATAGCCAATCAGATACTGCCGTCACAAGACGCGACCCGAGACCGTGAACGGAGCAGTTCTATGGATGTAGTTCGGCGGTCCGCGGAAGATGAGTACAAGTACTTAGTACAAGTACTTGTTTTTTGTTCAGTAAGGAGAGGAATATGACTCGTTCATCACTAGTAGCATACTTTTTGAAGGTAAAATGTTTTATTTTATACTTTTCATGCATAAATTGGTGCCTTTGCCAAGGATAAAAAATCATAGCCAGAATGCACCAAATTGCACCAGGTTGTGCGTGGTCTCGCACCACGCACAACCTGGTACGCCCACGGCTGCGTAACCTCGCAAAACAGTCAGGTGGCCTGGCTTTGAGGCTAGATTCCCAGCCTGACTGATTGTCCCAGTCCGGCCCTGCTTGAAGGGCTCACATTAAAGGTGCTGTAGGTAAGATTTAAGAGCTATTATTTGATAGATGTAAGATCGTAATTTCTTAGAAATGGCATAGCCATCCTTCAGCTAATAGTGAGTGAAATGCACAGTGAGATCTGTTGTGAATTGATGGCGCCAGCCAATTTAGATTTTAGACTGCTTCCAGCTCATTTCTGACCAATACGGGCATCTCTTCCGTGATTGGTTTGGGGAAGCCATCTTGCCTGTCAATCACAGGTGCGTGAAATGCAACACTTCTCGTGTGTTGTACATGGCAGAGAAACTCTCTCTTTATGACTCTCGAATCTTACATACAGCACATTTAACATATGAAAGTGCTGAACCTCATGAGGTTGTCACAGTCTGGCTCAATGTCCCTTCCTTCAGCTGCAATTTGAGTCTCTTTCGATATCCTGTTTCCATGTTCTTTTCCCTGTGTCATCCCTGCAACTCTGTGGACTTTGTACTATTGTTGCTGTTTGGACTGTTTTGGACTAAAGGCATAGTCACCCATGCCTGTTAGCTTTTTGTTGAACTGTTCCTGTCTGCCTCTGTCACCTGCATTTCGGTCCTATCCCTCGTGTTCCTGCTGCCCTGCTAGCACCTGCTGTGACAGAACAATCTGACCCACCATGGACCCAGCAGATGGATTATTAGAGGATGAACTGTATGAGGTGACTTAAACTCTCCTGTGTCTCCAAGGTTGAGGAGTTTGTTACCTGGGTGGGCTAAGGACTTCCTCAACACCTGATTCTCAGCCTGTTTCCAGGCCTGCTAGCCTTCAGCCTGCACCTAGGTAAGCTATCCTCCAGCATGCTAGCCTCCAGCCTGCACCTCGGCCTGCATCTCAGCCTGTACTCCAGGCGAATAGGCTCAGGTTCGTGAGGCTGCAGCCCCTGCCCCTGTCGGCCGCCCTTGTCGAAGTCATGCCTGAACCCCAGTCGACCATCCCCACCCATCTTTGCAGAGGTCTGATGTTTTTCAGGCTTCAGCTTGGCATGTCTGTTGTGGTGCTTTTCACACAACTCCAGTACATGCACCACTCTGAGCTTGGGGAGGCTCCTCTTGTGCTTAAACGGTTGAAGCTGGGTCTTAGGCGGCTGGGAAGTCAGGCGGGCGGGAGTTCTGCATCTGTTTTGCTGGGGGTCGGCCAGGAGTCTGCTCGGACAGTGAGGAACAAGGTATTCATAAGGAGGAAGGAGGCTGTGGCACTAGGCTTGGAGGGGCAGATAATTCAGGTGGCTGCACTTTGGTCCCTCATCGGTTGATGCCTGATCTAGTGGTGGATTTTGGTGTAATAAAGGTGTTGAGGTTCAGGGACTCAGAAGTGGTTGAGGAATGTTCTCTCCAGCTGTATACAGATGGGTCGAGGGATCCTGATAGTGGGCTGGTGTGGGCTTTGCATTTTGCATCCTGTTGATGCAATATCCTGTGGTGTATACTACAGTCTTCACTGCAGAGATGCTGGCGCTGTATTGGGCACTTGAGTGAGCCGAGGGGGTTTGTGATATATTTGGATTCTGCAGCCACTCTGATGGTGGTGCGAAACAGGCGACGTGGCATGTCCTGATATTCTACCTGACTTGCTGGTGCTTTTACATCGTGTACGTTGAGCGGGATGTCAGGTGGGTTTCTTGTGGGTCCCTGAACATGTTGAGTCAGAGCATGTTGGGGTGTCCATTCCTAATGGTTG
Source organism: Mora moro (assembly GCA_900303205.1). Classification (NCBI taxonomy): domain Eukaryota; kingdom Metazoa; phylum Chordata; class Actinopteri; order Gadiformes; family Moridae; genus Mora; species Mora moro. Next base: position 11,663 of record OMNR01035102.1, read on the forward strand.
GACTTAAAGACCAACCAGAGATAAAGAGTAGGATTGGGGAGCTGGGGTTACGGGAAGGCATTTGTATTCAGTACAGCAGTCTGTTGGGAGGAGGGTTACGCCAAGATGGGTGGATAGGAGGGCGGGGGTCATACTGAGCAGAATGATGTTTGGGGGCAGGACTGCTGCTGGTGGGTAAGCATCAATGGGCTATGCTGAGTGTGGGATGCTTGGGACAGTGCCATATGTACTACTGCACTGTAACAGGTATAGGAAAGAGAGGGGGATATTGCTTTGCTCTTTGGCAGACATTGGTGTGACCACCTTACTACCCCCGCTGTTTGGTCCTACTGTCGATATATCACGGGCTGTGGTTTTTGAATTTGTACACACCACAGGATTGGGTTTGTTTTATTTTATCCTCCTTTAGAATTCAGAAATGGTGTCCATTTACTGTATACATATCTATTGTCTATTGTCTTATAGTCTATAACAGTGACTCTCAGCAAGACACTAACCACTCCAGATGGTCTCAGGCCTGGTAGGCCCATCTCGCCTCTACACCTGGTGGGGAAAGTTCCTTTTGGATAACTTTATGCAAGGTATTTTTCAGTTTTTCCAAGCTACCAAGCTGAGAGAAAAGAATGTTCTTATGAACTGCAAAATTATGTATGCTTTCCTACATATCTATATTAACCTTCTCAATTGTAGAATGATTAATTGCCATCGACACAAGCCATTTTGTAGAAATTATATTATGACAAGAACAACAAGAACCCTTCTTGGTAGTTTTAATTAGAATTAATTATGTTTGTGTCAAATAAAAACATTCTAAATTTGTGAATCTGAGTTTTTAAATCTGAGAATTCCGGCATTTGCAATATAGATGCACAATATAGATGCATTTAGATGCACCCTATCGTGTGATGGTTTTCCATCAAGTCATTGTCCTTGGTGTACCGTGTTGGTAACCATGAGGAAGAACTCACCCACTTATATGTAGTGTGAGCAGCGAAAGCATTACAAATTTATTATTTTTAGGACAATTAGTATCTTTACACCAGAAAGCTTTTCGATGGCCGTGAGCCTTGAAATAAAATGCTTCTTGTAAACTGGCACTCATAAGAAAATTGGAAATTAAATATTTCTGATGACATAAAAAAGTAATTTATTTTACCTGTGTGTGTGCTCTTAGTCCTTGTTAGTTTATTACTAATTTATTTTTCTTCCTGACAATGTTAAGTGTTTTTTTTGTACATTCATCTCCACGAAAGAATAATGAAGTTGATGAGGATGGGATGAATCCAAGCGTGTCTCCCTTTGCATGCTATGTCAAGGGACTGCATGGAGGGAGTTAGCTGCAGGTGGAGAATGGCTTGGGGGCGTTAGGTTTGATGCACACCTTGAACATGTTTCTAGATGACAGCTAATAAAAGTTTTAAGTAGCAAGGAATGTCTCTGAATGTATCTTTGTCTTTTAAAGTTTTATTCTAGGAATAAGTTCATATAGGCCTACCATACTGGCAGTTTTTAGGCTAAGGTAAAAAAACAACAGCAAATAAGGCTGAAGTGGCTGACTATTACTAAACACTATGTATAAAGCCAATTGCAATGTATGCAGGGGAAAAAAAGATTTTAAAAAAATGGCTATGAAGGGTCATTTCAAAGGGCAATAACCTTTCAATTACTGAGCGAAAGAAAAAAATAACTTGCATTGTTGATTGCCCTTCATTTTCGTGTGATACCCAGAGCCAGGCACCGAAGCCAATAGTCTAAAAATAATAATGATAATAATAATCGTATTATTGTATAAACAATAAAGCTCATACAAACGTAGTTTTTTTCTTCATATTAGGTGTTTGAATAGGATAATTCACAATATGAAGCATAAAAAACTTTCCATTACAATTAAACATTATCAATTCAATTTTCTTCTCTAAGTGCATAGGAATATACGACTAGTCGGATGATACGGAAGAGATGAGTGTGGGATGGCTGAGGTGAAGAACTGTCTATTTGTGGTTGGATGATGTGGCAGACTGCTTGTGTTGGGTGATACTTGATCTGATGTTAATGTGCTGCTGTGTGTAAGAGACGGAGTGGGTTGCGAAAGGGAGAGGCAAAGATGGCCAGATAATCCCGTCTGCTTGATGAGATTGAAAGCTGGGATTGATTGATCGCCTAATCATAGGAGGAAATGGGCCTGAAAATGAATGAGACTCTGCCCTTGGCTTGCTGTGGAGCTGGGCAGCGTGCGTGCAGAGGGGATGGTGGGTGGGGGGTGTGAGCTTCAGAAAGACATGGCCTTAATGTGCATGGGACCTGATTTCATTTGTGTCTGATATACAGTTATACGATCCCAGCTAAATGATCAAATAAAAAAGGGAAGAGGGGGAACACGGAAGGTGGTGTAAATCAAGCTTTATTGCTTGAATATTACTTTTTCATACCTCTCCAAATGGATGCTTCGAGAAAGGTCCAAGAATAAAAATCCATTCTGGATTCTGAATTGGTGGATCAGGCAAAGATAGCCTGAATTCAATTGGTTGGTTGTTGGCAGAATTAAATTACTATTATTATTATTATTATTATTATTATTTGGTTTGTGGTATCATGACCAGGATATTTGTTTTGTGATTTGCACACAGCTGGAAGGTAGGATTACACAAAGGCTTTACCAATAATATTCCTGTTTCTTGAATTTAATTTCCATTCACATCCTCTGCCTTTTTCTGCTGCATACGTGTTCAACTAAAAGCATTGTTTCCTAAAAGAGGAACTTTTGATGTTTGTGTTGTCCATACTCAGATGCAAATGGGCTTCTCTTTCTCTCATCTCTTTCTCTCATTTCATTCCCTTCTCTCTGGCATAATAAGCACTCCCACCTGCATGCTGGAAAGGTTAGATTGGCCCACTGTTTGAGGGTGCCAGCGTTTCTCAGTTCATAGAGTGAGTGCTGCCAGAACACATCACCATGGAGTCCAGACTGATTCAACTGGTGGACTGGGGGCCTTCCATCAAGACACCATCAAACCTACCTGTTTGTCTTGTTGTTTAAGAGAGGTGTGGCAGTTGCCACATTCAGTTTGTCTCTGTGTCTACACCTTCGAAAAGCTCTTTGAAAAGCAAATAGCCCCTAGAGTTGATGGAACATTTGTCTCCATTTTCTACTTTGTGGTTGACAGAGCAGCAACAATTCCTATGTGACCCTTTATGTTAAATTATATCTTCATCTGTGCCCAAAAGAGTACATCCTACAGATAGCACAGGCATGCATTGGAATTACAACCAGGGCAACATTAATGAAATCGATATACAAGATAAACGAGATAAACGAGATAAACGCATACAATATATATTGGACTTATATCAGATCCTCCTGTTTTCATGTTTAATGAATATTTTAATATTTGAAATTTCCATATTAAATTGTGGATTGAAAGTTCCATATTAAGTTGTCTGTGGTTTCGGTTACAGGCTAACATAATCCAGTCATACACATTACATTTCCTCATGCTCCTCATGAACTTGGGACTTTTTGTCACAAGAATTTTTGTCTTCTGGTGTGGCTATTTAATATATATACAGTATATATACAATAAATAACAGTATAGGCTGGTGCCCGACAACGCCACCTAGGGTTTAGGTGAGGACTAGGACCTCTAAAGGAGTAAAACCCAAGTTTATAAAAATAGGATTTAAGACCCTTAGGTCCCTTCTCCGGTTAACCAGGTCCGGTTCACACAGACAGCAGGTTACATAGAATCAGAGTTTAGGAGAGGAGGAGAGTGGGAAAATGGCCCAAAAATAACCTTTTAACAAAAAAGTATTTAAGGAAAAGTTTTTTCCTTACTCCACTGTCCAGTGGAGAGTCCAATAGAAATGGACTAATCCACGCATATTCAGAGCCCAAGCCCCCCTCAGCTGGTCGCTGGGGGGTCAACCGGTGTTAGCGGCTGCTCCGGCGCCTCTACTGGGGACTCTCATTGAGTGACTGATGCTGGCTGCATCTCTGGCACCTCAGCTAGTGGCTCCAGTTGAGCCATGGGTGATACCTGACCTGCTTGTTGTACAATGGGGTGCCCATTGTTTCGGAAGCAGGGCTCTAATCTGAAAGTCCCCCCCTCCCATCGCCTTGGCACTTATGGCTTTGTTCTTCCCCTCTTACTGGGACTGACAGGTCAACAGGGTAAGGACATGTTCCCAAATTGAATAGTCTTTTCGGGTCCCTCTTGTCCTTCCGGCCTGAATCTATTTGCAGGGCTATCTGGGGATAAGGGTGCTCCTATTACAAAGTGCTCAGGTCTCCTTCGCAGGGCCAACTTACCCCGAGGTCTCCAGCGAAACTCTCAGCAGCACACTTTGTCGTGCTTGTTAGGCCACTATCTCTACTGAAGCTTCTTGTGAGTATGAATCCATCCATCACAAGTTGTTCCACATTCCCATCACCATATCCACTGGTAGACGGGCATGTCTGCCAAACATCACATAGAAAGGGGACAGACCAGTGGAGTCATTAACAGTGTTGTTAAAAGCATGGATCAGCTCAGGGACCCAGTCAGTTTGTTCTTCCTCATCTGGATAACTTAACAGTGATAGCAAATTGTGGTTAAGTCTTTCAACTGCCCCATTACTTTGTGGCCTGTATGGTGTTGTGTGCTCCATACATCTGGCTCAGTTCTGCCACAATGGCTGACTCGGAAGCTGCTCCTTAAGCTGAGTGGATACATTCAAAAGGCAGCAAAAACACATCCACCATAACTAAGATACGGTATATGGGTGTGTCTCCCTGACGCCCAAGTGACAAATAATCAATGGCCAGGATCCCAAGAGGATAAGAAGTGACAGTAGGAACCATGGGAGCCGTTACCTCTGGACCTGCTTTCCGTGATAGACAGTGACTGCAGTTCTGTGACCATTGACGGATGTCCTCGCCTTATCCTGGCCAGTAGAAACTGCGTTGGAGCAGGGACAGGGTTTTAGCACTAGCCAGGTGCCCAGCAGCCTCATGGTACTTGTGGAGACAGGGAGACAGGGTTTGGCTAGCGTAGGCTATGACACACTCAGTACCACCTTGTGTCTGGGATAGGACAGCCCCCAGGCCTCCCAGACAAGCATCTGGGTACAGTTTTAATAGTAATGAAAAGTCACCATATGCAAGAATGGGGCACTCACCAGCTTGCCTTTGAGCCCGTCAAAAGGCCCTCTGACAGTCATTGGTTCATTCAAGTGGGTGATCTTTGTTCCCCAGCTGTCGAGTCCCAGCCAGCAAAGCATGAAGAGCGTCCGCAATGTTCACGAAACCAGTAGCCAGTCCTGTACTGCCTCCTGTTTCTCTCGGTCAGCACTGACCCTTTATGGCTCACTACATGGCCCAGGTAAAGGACCTCAGCCTTGAAAAGGTTGTACTTCTTTGGTTGCAGCTTATGACCATGTCATGTAGGCCATGTCTGAAAGACTCGCTCAAGGTGGGTTAAATGTTCATGAAATAATATGATAAATGATATCATAGATATCAGGATATATCAAAAGGGAATTATTCACCTGTGAGCCAAGGCAGCATTGCATCAAGCATTGCAAGGTTGCGCTGCTGGGGTGTTGCCCCAGCGGAGTAGTGAAGGCTGTCTTCTCTCGATCAGGTCCAGGGTCGAGTACCACTCTGCTCTAGACAGAGAGCCTCGGATTCCATCCAAGGCAAGGGGTAAGCATCTTTATGGGTTACCAAATTCAGTTTCCTGTAGTCGACACAAAAATGCCAAGACCCATCCTTCTTTTTCACAAGAACTATAGGTGCTGCCCAGGGCTACTGCTCTCTCGCACTACCCGTTTTGCTATCATACCTTGCAACAGGGACCTTAGTTTTGGAGGTACAGGGCGGTACCTTTCACAAGATGGTGGCGTGGTTTGGATTTGGTGTCAGACTGCATCCATGCGTTCAAAGTCCTCATTCTGGGAAAAAACACACTGCCATTTATGTAGGAGTTGGGCTACCTTGGCTTGTTGTTCTTGGTCGAGCCCCTCACTGAATGGAGCGTTCATCTCCTTTGTTTGGGAACAGTTGAAGTGGGACAGCCACTTCAACCACACCCGCTGAGAGTTCCTGCAAAACAACCTCAGGTGCTTGTGTTTGGTGGTTGTCAACTCTACCAGAGTAGAGTAATCCATCTCACTAGGAGCTTCTGGAATATTGTCTCAGTTCAAGTAGGTATCCATACATGCTGTTGTCAGGTGAGTTTAGCTGTTTCTGGGGGGCCAACGACCCTGGCTCTCTGGCAGCAAGCAAAAGTACATTCCCACTGTTGTTTAGAAACATGTTTGGAAACATTAGACTGGAAGACAGCATCTCCCATACCGGTCCAATTACATTAATCCCCAACAGTCATTGTTCTGAGCCCATACAGTCATCAGCCACAATGATAACCCCTCTAGAGGGAACTTTGATGCCCCCAACTTGACACTGAACTTGTCATTGAAGTTCATCTTTCCCCCCAGTTCATGTTTAAAATGTTTATGAAAAAACGATTCACTAAACATGGTTACTGAGGACCCAGAGTCTAGTCGAAAAGGCACAGTAATACCTCCAACAATGCCTTCCACCCCAGGACACTCACCAATGAAAATGGGCTTGTTTGAATATGTCTGCTTTGCAGTACTCACCCAATCCACTCACCCTACAGTGGCAGGGTGCTCGTTTAAAGGCTGCTTTTGTGCTTGCAGTTTTCCAATTATGGAAAGGATCCTCCTCGAGCGAGACTTGGTTAGACACAATAACAAACCGGTAAATAAAAAAAGTTGTATTTCTCTGTAGGGATCCTTTCCATAATGTTGATGTCAAACACTTTGAGGACGTATATTGACAGGTAGAATTTCCAGAATTTAAGTTGTCCCTTAACTCTCATATTGACAACATTTTCGACTAGCCTATATACTACAACAGCATAATACAATTCCTGACATTCAGTTATGGCTTTTGGTTTTGGTGTGCGGCGTGTGCCACCCCAAGATTTTCAGTGGCCCCATCTGGCCCCCCTATGACACATTTCTGGGGGTGACACTGCTTCTTACAAGGTCAGTAAAAAAAATCCTACCTTCTGTTCCTCAGGGAGGCTTTGTGCTCTGAGCAGGACTTTTGTCAGACTCTTCAAACATGCCGTCCTTTTGTCTACTCTTGTGTACTCCCATGAACCATGGGAACATCATGCATGGTCCCACTGAAGGTGCTGTTAGTCCTTGGTTTTCAGGATCCATGGCGTGTGTTGGTGAACTGCCGACAACGTCAAATAAAAGGGTTTCATAGTATAGGCAGCTGCCCAGCATGAACAATGTCAACTAATAAAAACATGCAGTGTCAGTCGCACTCCGCAACATTAAAACATGCATTAAAAGTGTCACTCTGTGACACACACATACACACACACACACACACACACACACACACACACACACACACACACATATATATATATATATATATATCATCTAAAAGATCATTTCTATTTCAACGAGATGTTGAGTATAGAAACCACACAAAGGGTCTGCTATCGACTGTAAAGCATAGGTCTGCCACCTACTTCGGACGTATCCATCATCCTGATGTGATGATGGACCCTGGAACAACCTACACTTTCGAATCCATGTGTCACCCACGACACAAGGCGCTTAATATAAGCCCAGAATGTTATGGTCAAAAGCAAAGTAAGGGTTGATGTTCATTGTAGAGCCAAAAATGTGTAATTAAGCTACATAAGATTAGCTTGTGGCAACGTGTTTAGGACATGGATGGTTAGGATCAATATTGAGGAACTGTGGACGGAAGAGACATTAATTAAGACATGTTTACTAGCTAGCTCATGGGCTAGCTACATTTAACAACCATTTAAAGAAAAGTATTATGTGCTGTGCTGTCACAATAACTGATGCACCAAATACAACAGCATGTTTATACATTGTTGACATACGATCCATGACCATCACCATTCAACGCACTTCAACTTCCATTAAAATGTAATTCCATGTAAATGTATGGGAAAATGACTAATCACTTTACTAATTGGTTTACTAGCCAAACTAAGTAGGCCTAACCTAGCTAAACTGCATGTAGGTTTTCTGTTTAGTAGGCCTAAATCCTTGAGTTCTTTGAACAGGCCCAAAACATTAATCTCCAGTTTTTAGTTAATTTAGTTTTGTTGAGCACTAGGCTATAATATAATTTACCTTTACAGCTATATAAATGATGAACAATTATTGATCAAAGCAAATTGTCATGTATGTACCTAATCACACAGATATTGTATGATATCGCATTCCATGTGCCTCGGTCATGGGTCTCATGTATCATTAGATTAATTACCTTTACCACTACTCGACATGCAAATATATATTTTTTTGTGTGTGTTTGTTGGGTGTTTATTAAATAGTGTGAGGGACTCATTCTACCATGAAAAACAAAATGTATTTGGATGGGAAGTTCCGTGTAGTTGAAGTATCAATTTACTTCCCTGGAACCAAGTATAATGCTTCACATATAGCCTTATACTTATAAACTGATACATAAGTAGATTCATTAACAAAGTAGATGCATTTATACATTTCATTTGTAGAACAGCTGTTTCTCTGCCTATTTTTTTCATTTATAATGCTCAAATTATTGATTAGGAATCTATTGTTTGCTTCTAAACCTAAATATTAATCAAGTATTTCACATATGTGACCAATGGATACAAAATATTAACAAGCATCCAGGAGAACACTGGTGTCATGTCATTCTGTAATCATAGCTTCCTGTGGAAGTTGACACAATTTTCCTCAAAGAGGCAAATATTTAACCAAACACGATCAATTAACATGAGGTCATATTCTTCTGACCTTCCTCTCTGTCTCCCTCTAGAGTGAAACGGAGTGTGCTGCAGTCATTTGGTGCAGGTGTTGTGTGTAAGTGAGCAGAGAAGGGTTAAAGAACCAGCCTGGGTGAGCTGAGGCAGCTGAGGAGAGAGTGTGTCAGACCGTACAAAGAGCTTGAAGGTAGGTTTAGTGATCAATGGCATTGATCAGCCAGTCAATGCCACAGTCTATATCCTCCTCTGTTTATGCTCTCTGAGCACTACTGTGTTAAACTGAGCATGCTCTAAGCAGCGACCTCAGGGAGCCCTCTGAAAGCTTGCCTCACACCCGCCATTGATTGACATGTCGATTAGCTGGGAAGCTGTCGACAGCGCAGTTGTTAGGCATCTTAAACATTAATGGTGATTGCAAGCGGTGGCCTCGAGTTACACCCCTGACGAAGAGACGCTGATGTTTCTCTCCACAGCCGGATAATACCATTGACATGTGGCTTTAGCATACACAAGATTTTTACTGAATATGAAATGCTTCAGAATTCAATACTTAAGAAAAACATGCTTTTCTTCCATGGTTGTAGCATTAAACTGAATTAAGAATGGGTGATTTTATAAATAATATAACTCGGTAACTCAAAGGGATTATTAACATTTGGATACCCTGAACACTTTCATATGTTTTATTAACAATAGAGATGTCGGCAGCAGCATTGCTTAGCTTTATCTTTATTCACAAGCTGTACATCAATCTTAAACGAAAATAATTGTGAATGATAAATAAGATATTTTATGCTATGAGTAAATCTCACCAATATGGTCATAACTTTCAGCTGTGTGTGAAGAATTTCCAAGAACAATTTCAACCAGAATGCATGTCTGAATGTATAAATCGTTATCAATAATACATAATATACATAAAATATAGTATAATATAGTATAGTATCATTAAAACATGTACATATATAGATACAGTCTCTGCATTAAAACAACAAACAATCAATTAATTAACTTAATATCTCCTAATAATGGTTGTCACTGAATGCTTCCATCGAAGAGTAGGACAATTGCTATAGAATATCTTTGATTGGGGTGGGTCTTTTGAATTGTAGACTTATTTAGACTTTCCCATTAAGACATTTAAATGAAAAACAGTTATGCAATGGTCAATTACTATAATCCCTGCAGTATGCAAATGCACAGTAAACCGACTAACAATGATTCAATGAAAAACCCAAAACAAAATCAGAAATTTCAGAAAATGCAATCCTTTGTCATGTATGTCAGCTTTTTTTTGTTATAACTGCCAAATCGTGTGTGTGTGTGTGTGTGTGTGTGTGTGTGTGTGTGTGTACACACACCTTGCCTTGGCACCTTTCTGAATACCTGCCTGTAAAGGGTGTAACAAGATGAAGAAGGAAAAAACACAAGAAGAATCCAACCCAACAAGATTAATCATTTA
>OMNR01035105.1:0-11984 GCA_900303205.1 Mora moro
TTATCGCTAGAAGAGACAGGGCTCCTACGCAACCTGGCCGAGGATAAACAGGAAGGGAAAAAAACTATTAAATTGTGTATTAAGTCAATTATAATTTGTCTGGAGGTTGAGTGTAATGTATCGGTGAAACATCTCCTGAGAGAGACATCAGCAGCATTTAGAAAAGGTCAGTTTGTCAAGGTAATTGAAGAGCCCAAAACATTTTCTCATTTTCTCTCTCCCACTCCATCTCCATCTCCTCTCTCTCTCTCTCTCTCTCTCTCTCTCTCTCTCTCTCTCTCTCTCTCTCTCTCTCTCTCCCTTTTTTCTGTTTGTTCATGTTCATTCCTTTAGTAATCTGAATAACGTGAGAATGGGTTTGATCTCAAAAAACTCCTTACATCTCCGAAAGAGATTTTTATAGTCCCCGATGGAGAGCTTGATACTTACACTTGGACATAAGGACTAAACCTGATTCCTCTGGACTTTCGGATTGATCAAAGTGAATCTTAAAGTGGTTCGGTGAAGGAATCACTTCGGTTTTCACCATCTGACGGCAGAGGCAGAGAGCTACGAGGTCATTGGGTCCGACTGGATCTTTGATCTCGGCGGAGGTCGTGTATACCGATATCACCACTTGTGCGATCACCTCCGAGTCAAATATGTCAAACTGGACTGTCAAAGGTACAAAGTGTTACTGTACTTTAGTGTCGGGGGTATTGTTGTTTTTTTAACCACTTTATTTTATTTATTTAACCACCTTGTAGGACTGTAGCACTGGCTTTAGTGTCAGTATTAAATATATGCATTTCATCCAAGTACTCCAAATGGTCATTTAATATGATTGTGTAACATGGCGAAAAAACCCACATTTAATGATGTGTGTATATTTGTGTATACAGTGTATGTGTCACATCATTTCTCGTCTGGGATTAAAGATTGTTACTGATTTTACTTTTCAAACCACATTTTTTGAAAGCATTCCAATTATGCAAATGATCCTTTAATAAGATTGCGTCACATATCGGATGGAAAAATACATATTTAGTTACTGTCAAAGAAATGTCACGGTTACTTCATCTTGAAGTACAAATCGACCTGCCGTCCTTGATCCATATTTATGACGACAAAAGGGAGACATTTGATATTATGTGTAGTGATCTAGAATTCTTTGTTTTCCTCATAGCCAGGGTCCATTTTGTCTGGAGTATAAATAAAAGCTATTATATACAGTATACACAAATACAAAATTAATTCACTCTCTTTTTAAAAGGTAATCCTTTCCAGTTGACAGGGGGAGAAGGTTCAAAAAGTTTCTTAAAACCTCACCCTGGGTCCTGGAAAACTCAAACGAGAAGTTCATCACTTCCAACTCCACACAATGAAAAGCTTAGTTGTGTTATGTTGTTGTTGCAGTGTGTGTCTAAGGGGACCCCGTCGTGGACGGTGACCCCTCGGTAACGTTGTGTGTGATCCGCCCTGTTTTTAAAGGCCAGTTGAATCACACAAGAGGATGTAAGCACTGATAAGGGGACCTTCCCTGTCCGCGACACTGAAAAGGGAGGATCTGTCTCAAGCAGAGGTCGCGACCTCCACCCATTACTTCATCAAAGGGAGGTGGATTGGAGGAGTTCTGTGACCTCACTTTGCTGTCAGTGGGCCAAACTCAATCAAACGATCCTGTTGCTAGGAAGGAAGGAAAATCATCTTGTAATAAAAAGAGGTCAAAACAATAAAAAATAATGAGATAAAATAGAACAGTGAAAAATGCCAAAAATACTGAAAAAAAACAGGTTGTTAAAACTAAAAACAGAGCCAGTGGAGTGCAAATAAAATCTGATGTTTATTTTATTTTCTTACAGCTACAGAGGTGTAAACACTGAATCCAAAAGCATGTCTCAACACGTCTGAACTTCATCACCAACCAGAATGGCATGCGCGCTCGTCATGGCAACGATACAACGTCACTCTGACCAGTGCGGTTCTTGGACCTTTCGGACCACAGGAATGCAGCGAGTACCGCGCAATGCTCCTGTTTGCGAAAGAGGAAACATTTTGAACGTTCGATTTTGTTTTTTTCTCGACGGTAAAACATCGCGAGACGATGTTTTTACCATCGATCGCCTTGTTTCATTGGCCGTTCGAGGAAATGCGCGCCGCAGAGCGAGCCTGACATGATTCCACGTGTAGACAGGGGGGGGGAGAAGAGGGGGAAGACAGGACACATGTTGTGTTTGGTGGAGCTCTGATGCTCTGGTGCTGAAGGACAGCTCCTCCACTGTCCACCACACTTCACAGTGACGCACCGGGCTTCCACACGCAGATCTTTCCGTTCAATGTGAAAGGCCGACAAACAATTACATACATTGCAAAATAGACGCGGTTACGCAAAACTACTGATCAGCTCTGGCCAAGCACGCTTTACACATGCCAAAGGGTTTGACTCTGGGCTGTTAAGCCCTGTGTGGCTGACCTTGTCAATCTTGTATAATTCATACAGAGAAAGAAGTCGAAAACAAAAGACAAGACCCACATACTTCATCAAATGCAGCATTATTTGAGCGGTTCCATTTGTTTAACTATAGTGTTGTCCAACATATTGTTACACTGCAGTTGCTCGTAACTCATGTTTTTTTGATATTTGCATCCAAAGGCATTCGAGCCCCTTCCTCCCGCATGCCAAGAGATTTGTTATGTTGCGAAGTGTTTTTTAAGCCCTTAAAATATATTTTCACACAGGCTTATGCCCCCATAATTATAATTATGTTTCCTGGATGGCAACGCTCTGATTTTTGGGGGTTTCCAACGGTAATAGGCATATTCAACGTGATTACATTTCTGTAGCCATGAGAGGTTAATGTAGCCTCTCTCTCTCTCTCTCTCTCTCTCCCCCCCCCCCCCTCTCTCCCATACTTCCTTAGTACTTTACAACATCTTCCTCTATCATATATTTTCAAACCATATTCTGTGCTTCCATTACATCACATATTACATGTATTTGACATTATTCTACATACATTCCACATATTCTGTGCTTACATGTTTCTTAACTTAAATAATAGTAATGTTACGTTGTTTTAGCTAATAATTGAATGGGCTAGGTTGGTTGTTAGAATTTGACTTTCATACTGTATGTATATTAACGAGAAAGTACATTCCCCCTCTTCCATCTACATTACATTAAGAAACAGAATCTGTCCCGTAGTTTGGAAGACTTTAGAATTGGATCCACTGCGATCACTTAATCGACCACCATCACCGTTACCATCTACCTCGGCTGCGTATGTAAAAAAAGTTGGTATGTTCAACCCTCCGTTTAATATCTTCTTCAAGCTCTTTCCCAGGCCATATTTGCAGCTGAGCGTATGAGGAAGGCATTGAAGCTGAGCCCAACCATCGGCCCCCCCCACCCCCACCCCATTAGCGCAGGGGCCTCCTTGTTCACAGTGCAATCAACTGCTGTCCAGCTTTCCACCTTTAGTGCCAAAAAAACAAAAGGCTTTTCCACTGCCGCCCCTGGGAAAGTGAATTATTATCAGTGCAAGTGGAACACAAAAGCCTAAAAGGTAATCCTTAACATAATTGCAATTTGGGACCGGCTTTTTTTTATTTTTATGTTTGATGTCTTTCATGTTTGTTGTTCGTACCTCGCTAGGACCCGCGGATGACTCTAGAGTTAAGGTGTGTTGTTTGACGATGGCGTATTTACGCACAGGGGTAACGTTAATCCTGGAATTGCTCAATCAAAACTCCCGGTAAGCGCTTTGAACCCGGGGGGCGCTGGGCGGGTGGATACGCATGCGACACCCTGGAATAAAGTTAATCAGGGATTTCCTCGTGTCACAGGGAGGTGGCCGTGGAATCCCCCTGTGTGTTAAGGGCTATGATTGGACGCGTGTTCTCCGGAAGAGTGCGAGTGACAAGGACGCCGGCCCCTTGCCCGCGCTGCCTGGGCCGTCCGACAGATAACGTCATATCCCCATCCCTCGCATTAAGGGTTCGCCATCTAAGTATAGCACTCTATTACCCGACCGACCATCACGGGGGAGGTGATGGGGGGGTGATTCCCCGGTGTTTGCTCTGCCGTTGACAGTCTCGGATCAGCCCGTTAACTCCTGCGTAGGCATAAATCTAGCATCCCTCAACTGGAGATATGGAATCCAATTCCTTCCATCTTAACAGTGTGACCAGTGTCGATCGCTTTCCAACCTCGCCGCGACCGGCCGGCCAACCGGGGACCCCTAATAAATCGACAGGCGGCAAAGAACACTTCCTCAAGAACCCATACCAGTTCAGACAATTTAAAGGAAGAAGAATTGTGTCATCGGCAAAAAAGGGGCACTTTTTTTTCCCCCAGAGAACGAGGGGGAGATCTCAGTAGCTCTTAAAACCCTGTAGGACCCTGGAGCGAGGTAGCAGTTCCAGGCACAAGGCAGGCCGAGCTGCAGACCTGCATCAGCTCTTTCTACTTCCTGAACGGTGGGAATCCCCGACACAACGGAACATCCAGAGGATTCCCCCCAGCCTGCCGCGTACCTGCCCAGCTCTTTACCTCCACAGGGAGCCCCCGTTTATGATGGGATCCCAGGCTAAAACTAACAACAAGTTTCTATTTTTGGCCCGACACAAATCAGCGCAGGCATACGTGATGTGATGCAACCAAAATAACTCAATAAACTTTTAGGAGGGAAGTTTATTACCTATGGGGGTTCTTGTGTGGTCTCGCTTTCATTAAAAAAAAAAAAAAAAAAGGCCTCATTTTCCACTCAAGCTCTGGAAAGTGATTCCATAACAAACATCAGTGGAGTTCCTGGTCTCTGGGTCTCTGGGCTCGGAGACCTGTGGCTGGGAGTCTGGAGAGGCCCCCGCTACTGGAGAAGCTCAGTGGAGTTCTTACTCGCTGGCGTGGCTCCCTGACTTGGCTTCAGGGAGGGCTTTCTTTCCCTCGCTTACAAGGCCTCAACTGTTAACTGCACTGCTAGAGCTTCTCATCTTAAGGTCATTTGAAGAGAAAAATAAAATAAATGCAAAAGACAAAGCAAAAGAGCTTTACACATCTCTAGTGAGCAGGTTGCAGTGGTAAACATCCTACAGAAAGTAACATCGGTAATACATCTTTTGATCCAGCTGACATTTAGGCCTGTGCCTTCGGTTACGTTGTGTTTAGTAATCTCAGTTATTACGGTTCAAATTTCCCCTCACTCAGGTGCCAAGTGTCTGCTTAAGGGCCTGCACATAATCATTATGCAGCAGGCGAAAGAAACACAGGGAAACAAAGACTCTATTGTAAGAAAAAAAAATTGAAAAACCCCTGCCATCCGGAGACACTTGACACAGGGCTGCTGCTTCTCTCCAACACTCATCAGAGAGACCGTGGTTCACAAGGTCACGCTATGTCAAGGCCTTGTGCTACCGTTCACACCACGGCCCTGTGACAGAGAGAGGAGAACAAAAATAGAATACATAATAAATACAATGAATTATCTTAAAGGTCTTATATGTAATACAATTAAATCATAAAATGACCATGATATGTCATCAGAGATTAAGGAAACATGCTCAGTTGCAATACCGGCTTCTCCCACAACAATCCGGTATGTTCTCCTTTTGAAATGTCCGTTCCGGGCCGGAACGTCTGTTTTTGTTTTGGTCTGTGTGATTCACTATTCTCCGAGTACCCCGGGTTGCCAGATATGAAACAAATTGACAATGAAACAGCGTGCTGCAGACATGAAATCAAGCAAACAAACTGGATCAACTGAGATTGTAATAGATTCTACCTGATTTAAAAATATGTATATATATATGTATATAATTACTAGCTAAACATAACACTAATGTTAGTTTATATCTGTGTGACCCTAAACATAGCCATGCATGCCATGCATCTAGCTGACATTGACAGAGTTATAGGATATCCACATGAGCTTGTACATTAGCTGATCAACGTACAGTGTAGGACTCGTTGTCCCTTGTCATTGTCACAAAAGAATACTTGCGTTCGTCTCATATAATGTTGCGCTCGGCACGTCTTGCCCTCTTGTTTGTTCAGTGTCCTCAACCTGGCAACACGTGTGAGTTTCGAGTCTGGGGAGGAAGGGGTGGGCGGAGACAACTCTCTCCAGTGATTGTGAATTTGGACTGCAGTACCCGTTTTAAACGCTTGGTGTCATTGTTACATATAGCACCTTTAAGGCTTTTTCCAAGTTGATACAGGACAACCTGAACACAATTCTCTGTTAGTCACGTTTCATTACGATACATTACATTACATAGAGATACATAAGATATTTCTTGCGATTTCTTCTTTTGCTTCTGCTTTTGTATTCCAAGATTGTTTGTGGAGACATGGCCTCACATGAACACACCTAATATATCCTGGATTGAAGAACAAATCATTTAACTGATGAATATGCGTGGGCACCCTTTTAGTTGGAATTCACTAATGGATACCCCACCAATACACATTCAAACAAACAAAATCACAAGAACATACACGTAGACACAGAATCTCTCCCTCACCCACTTTGATATCCCATTTGATTTCTAATTAGCTATACGACAGCCTTGTGCACTGTCTGCATGTTTATCAGTATTATATTATGTAACAATACCATGATTTCGTTTCAGATCGGACCAGGACAAACTGTACAAAGTCTTTATTATTGAGTGTTACAGCAAAGCATGAATCTCATGTTCGGTGTTATCGTCCGCGCTAAATAACAAATTGTGCGGTAACAAATAAAACAAATACGACCCGCAAATCCTGCCAGTACACACAGAAACTCGGTACAAGGACAACAGTACTCCATGCGTGGTGTAGAACAGAGGCTAAGCAACACAAAAAAAGAAAAAAGGATCTGAACACCCTCGTAGGATTACTTGTGTTTTATCAACGGGGGGAGAGGGAATGGGAGAAGGAGTGGAGGTTGATTCCTGTTCCCTCGCTCCACGCCTTCTCATGGTATGCAATGGCCTTGATGTGTCATGAGAAGTGGACTTAGCGTGCTGCGTGGTATTTTGCGTTGTTTAACATTAATTTGGAATTTCACATTGATTTGACATATGAGCAAGATCGACGTGATTAGTCAGATTCCCTGTGAATAGCAGTTCCTCCTTTTGGCAATGGCGTTGTTGTTAGTTGGTATTATTACTGAGTATTCCCGGTGTCTCTGAGATCGTATGATTGGGTTGTTTGGGATTTTTTTGTGAAATCGTCGCTGTTTTAGAGCTCAGACCGTGAACCGGGTTTGATCGAACTGCAATAACAATCGATGACATCACTCCTTCCACATTGCATTCATCGGAGACGATATCTGAGAGACGGAGAGAGAGAGAGAGAGAGAGAGAGAGAGAGAGAGAGAGAGAGAGCGAGAGAGGAAACCAGCGCTCCAGCGGTCCGTACCTCATACATTCCGGCCTTCAGCATGCATTGCCTCTGATGGACTTCATTTGACCATTGAAGAGCAGAATATATTTTTAAGAAGCTGGTTCTATTTTGGAAACGTGTCCCTTTCCGTTTTGTAATGCGCACAATGCTGCAGCGAGCCTGATGTGTAAAACAGCCCAGCAAACTTCAACCTTGAATAAACCACAAGCTTGTGCAGCCACACACACACACACACACACACACACACAGCATACAATGTGGAAACAATCATACAATGTGCACAAATGTACCCATGTGTCTTGTTATGCCAGTATGTCATTGTCATTTATAGAATGTAGAATGTAGCAGCACATCACTTTGAGTTCACCATCATCTGATTGACTGTGGCGTATGAACTCACTCTTATTGTGTTAAAGAGAGGAGCAGCACAGCACTTTGGTTTCAACCATCATCTAACTGCACTAATTGTCACTACAACACACGGGCGCTAAAAGAGCAGACCTCTAACAGAGAGATTACACACAAATAAAATGAACATCACCAGACGGCTGGGGACTGACGTCTCAAACCTCCATCATCTCTCCTGCCCTGCCTCCTCACACCTATCTGTCTGTCTGTCTGTCTGTCTGGAGGGTGCTGATACGCTGCTCAACAACAACAAGCTGCCTGTTGACCTCTCGTTAGTGCCACCGCTGACCAATGCCAGTCATGACTGTCAGCCTTCGTCAAGTCATTCTCCTCTCATTCTCATTCATGCCATTCCCAATTAATTAAAGGATAACTTTGTGATTTTTCAACCTGGAACCTATTTTCCCATCATTTTGGGTCTGATTACACCCAAAATGATTATTGATTATAGTGACTAATGTAGACAAACTTTTTATGCCTACATGCAGCCTAATGATAACCAGCAGGGCTATAACATACAAAATGCTAATATTAAAAAAAAGAGTATAAATAGTTTTTTTATTTTGGATTTTATTGTAATGCAGTTGCAGGCAGACATGTTCCTGCGCAGCATAGCCTGGTTCCGTCCGTGGCCACATGTTGCACAGACCTATGAGAAATGACACAATGAGTACATTAGAAAGGGAGAAATGTGTCTTATACAAGTGTTTCTTCCTTGGTGAAATTTCCAATTACAATAACTTGTTGGCAGCATACAGAACAATGTTTTGACTTTGAGACAAGAGGTAAACATGTTGTAAAATGTCCAATGGAGACTCCTGAGATGATTCCTCATCAGATGACTCACCCTGAGGCTCCATGTGCTGTCCTTTGGTTGGTTACTCTGCAGATTAAATGGATCCACCATTATTCTGCTCAAGACTGGGCAGTGGAGTGGATTTCATTGACCATCTTGGGGCATATATGGATAGCTAGGATGAAAAGAATATTAGCTACTACCAAGTGCTGGTTTTTAACATAATGCCTACAATGTGTTAGTTAGGCTACTTGACGAGACATAAATAGTTCAGCTAGCCACAGTGCAAGTGGATTGAATAACTAATATGTCCCTGAATAGCCTGTGTTTGTGTGTGTCTGTGCTGTGTGTGTGTGTTATCACAGTCAGTCACAAGAACATTGTAAGTATACAGTCACCATAGCAAGCAAATCATCTTCCTGGATGCCTGGATAGCTAGGATACAAAATGGAATGTCTACGATATCCGTAGGCCTACTGTTCATAATAGGCATGAAGCCTATTATATTAATATTATTATATATGAACATTCACTCAACACGTATACATACTCTTCTGTTCTCCCCGCAATGTAGTTGAGTTCTAATGTCCGTACAGCATAGCTGCACAACAGTAACGTTCTCTTTTTCTCTCACAAAAAAGTATGCAGAACAAAATCAAATAATTTGGATTGAAATCACAATCATTGGTTTGAAATCACACCCTGAACTCTATATCGCCATAATGCTCATCCCTAAAAGCACACGACTGTGTTTTTCATCATCGACGCAGCAGTGAAGTCCCATCTCCTCATCTGCACAAATCGCACTCACAAAATTGTCTAACATTACTTTTCCAGAGGGGGGAAATATTTAACCAACCAAGTTGCAACGCGACCAAATGTTGTTGTGCTTGTGCCGACTGAATGTGACAGTGACAGGTGACAGGTGACGACTACCCTCGGCTTGTACTCAGGGCTCCTACTCATTCTCCGTCCTCAACACACTGATTGACAACCTTGTGCAGAATGATCACTTGAGAATTGATTGACAACCTCGTGCTGATTGACAACCTCATGCAGATTGACATCTCGACAGCTGACTGACAACCCCGTGCTGCTTTGTGTCAGGGTGCCTACGTAGGTTTTCCCCTTATGATCTAATCGCGCAAAAGCATGCGTCCCATACAACTACATTATTTCACTATTTTTAGCACTTGCTGGCAGTATAAAAAATACAAATCCTTGATATCTTCTTTCTAAGAGCACACAATGTGAATTAATACAAAAAAATTACCTGCACGTTGCCCTTTAATGTCGTAGGATATTTGACTCCAGTGCGCTCAGGGGGGTAAGGCGCCTCGGATTAGGTTGCAACGGTTATTATAAATATATTCATGCTGGCTCTTATTTTTGGGAGACAGGGCTATATGTTCTTAGCCACAGACTTTTTCTCATGGGTCATGGGTTCAAATCCCGGCCTTTTCCCCCGGCTGGGGGAGGGGGGGCATCGAAGGTCATTAGGGTTTTTTTGCCGTAAATGTTTTCCTTTTGCGGTTGCAGCAAGATACACCTAAATATAGTGAGTGCACTCCGGCGCCATCCATAAGCTTCAGAGGACGTTACAAACATGCAAAAGCACACGCAGACACAAAGACACACATAGTCACGCAGTCACGTAGTCACCTACACTCCCTCACAGACACACAGACACGCACACACACGCAACAGTTGTCCTGATCATACTCCTCTTACACTTCTACGTAAATCAGGCCATCGTCGTGATTGCGACACAGGATATGACAGGAAAGGAAGTGTTTAGTTGCAATTGCCCACTTTGATATTGTTTGCACTTCGCAGTGACAGTCCTCTGTTTTGAATGCCTTAGGGAGCGGCATGTTGATGCCATTACATCAAGGGGGTCTTTGGTGTGAGGCAACCTCCCCCTCACCTTGTCTGGTAGTAATTGTCGCTGGTGAATCACTCGACAACAAAAGACAAAAAAAAGGGATTTAGGTGCGTACCTACCTTTACAGTTGAAACTGACCATTTTTTGGTCTGGTTGGCTTGGGAAATTCAGTGACATCATCATGATGTAATGAGGGGGGTTGGGTTCCCTGGGGTGAGGCAGTGGGAGGGGTGAGTAGAGGTTTTGTACCATGGCCCAGTGAAGACGTGCACCTCCTGCAGTTGTCTCCGGTGATCCTAACTCGCTAACTTCTTACCTAACCCTCTGCCATGAATCACTCAAGAGCGTGTCCGCACAACACAGGAGGTTAAATGCTCCGCTACCCATTTATAGATCACGTTGATTGGATGCATGACAAGTGAAGAAGACAAGTGACATTGTAATTTTCTCTGGGATTCACACATGCTTTCCCTTGCCTACCCCTTACCAATGCAGTTTGGCACAGTGCAGATATTTACCAATTGATAAATATTCTGCTGGCTGTTGCAACATGTTGCTGTTCTAAGCCGTCGTCCAAAGACATTTCCCAAATATGATAGCCTGCAGGTTTCAATCTTGACTCCGTAAACAAAGAGCAAGAGATTTGTGAGATAAGATATGATAGTACTTTATTAATCCCAGACGGGAAGTTAAAAACGCAATTGCTACTTCCACTTCGAGGACGTTTGTACATGTTGGGGTAATATTGGAGACAGGGAACGCGAAACAGTTTTCAGACAGTTTTGAGTCGCTGAAAATCAGATCACATAAATATCATATCCAGCAGCCGATGTTTAGGTTACCGGAAAGATACTTCCATTTGCTTCTATACGGATCCTACCCTAAACCCCCCAAAGCAGTTTCTTCGGGTTCAAGTTGAACTGTGCAAGTGATGAGGTTCATCCGTCACAGAGGGTGGGATATTTTGTGCTGCTTTTCATATACATCGCCAAAGATGAGTGAAGGCTGGAGCTGTGGTTTTCAAACTGTGGGTCACGACCCATAAGTGGGTCCGTACATCGGGAAATGTTAATTATCTCACTTTTTGATATGCCAATGATAATGTGTAATCATGGGTTCTTTTTCTGCATCAAATATTTGGTGGGTCCTGGGCCAAAAAGTACCTCCACAGGTGGGTCACGGCACCAAGACGCTTGGGAACCCCTGGTCTGGAGGAATGCTTTCTGCGCTTTAGATCAAATTAGACGCCGCATGATTGGTTCCCAATGAGTCCCATCGCTCAGCCCGAACACAATGGGAAACGCCAGCAACCCTGCATGATGTTAAGCTAGCGCTAACGCGACCTTTGATATGATTGGCCATAGATATTCCGCGCACGCACCTCCTCACAAAGAGAGAACGTGGGGCGGTAGGGGTGGTGGTTAAAGAAGCTGCACTTTATTCGCTTGGGGACTACTGGGCACCGGGTTTTTTAAAGCAAGAAGGGGGGGTGACTAACACACATGAATGCCAAAAAGGAAGCGAAA
>OMNR01035107.1:8229-18648 GCA_900303205.1 Mora moro
ACAATTTACAGAATAGCCTCACAATTGGGCTTCAGATCAGTGTTTTTGATCACAAGAATAAGATAACTATTAATAGAACAGGGTTTTTTTCTGTGGACAGAGTGGCTGCCTGTGACGATGGCGAGTGTGTGTGTGTGTGTGTGTGTGTGTGGCGCTGGCGCAGCAGAGATGCAGTGAACTCTGTGTGGGAGGAGCTCTATGTGTGGCTGGCCTATCACGGAATGATGTGGACAGTGACAGACACAGATAGTACCCAATCAGGATTTTCCTTCATCACGATTATGGAGACATTTTATTATTTTATTATTATTTATTTATTTATTATATTATTATTAGTGACACATTTTACTCGCATGATACTCGTTGCTCTTAAAAAGTACATTATCCGTACCGGATACTCGTTTCAGCCGGGTATTTCGGCTCAACCCTTCTTTATAGTATAACCTAATATCTAATATTTGTTATATTCTTCCTAACGGAAGCAGTGCCCCAATCGAGTAGTACATATAATCAAAGTCACGTTTGGATCAGTTAAGCCACTTAATCACGCTACATTTACATTGTGACTATTGGTACCTCTTAGTTCTGTTGAAAACCTACCTAAATTAGCTTTTGGTGATATTTATATTTACCTGATCCAGGTCGCCCTACTCCAAAGAGTCCCTGGAGGCTTACAAAAGCACAGAAGCATACAATTGTCTTGAGTCAGGATGGGTCCCAAACTGCACCATCTGGGGCCCGTTTCAAGTACCAAGTTAGGGTATCTTTAAATTTAAAACAGAACTGAATAGAGCGAGCACTTACCTGCACTGCCGGGATTTTCGGTTTCAGAACAGCTGATTTAAATTTCGAGGACCGAGTTCACTGTTTGAACCTGAAAAATACGCTTTCATGATAGGCTTCAAAAGCCATAATCTATCACACCATGAAAATGTGATCATTGCTATTTCAGTGCTTTTATTGGTTGAAGCCTAGTCTCAGCCTCTTTCGTTCAGCTTACTGAAGTGAAATACGGTTTTCTAATGCGAAATGATTCATGTTCAATGTTGATAAAGTTTATTCATATTTCTTGGTTTAATCTCTTTTCTGCTGCGACCCGCCGTGGAGCACATCAAAAATAGACCTCATGCCGAAAACCAAAAAGCATTTGCTGCTGCCATAATGCTAGACCCCGTGGCTTGCCTTGCAGTGTGCAAGGTGTTAATGCTCGGCGAACGATTCGCACTCTGGTCTGACAAAGTGACAAGCTATTATGTCATCGTTCAGAAGTGTCACAACTGTGTATGTATGTATGTAAGTATTGCATACATATTACTTCAATTTGGGGGTTATCTCAGAGCTAACCTGTGCAAAACTCATGAGTCCAAACTAAAGAAAAGTGCAGAACTTTCTTTCTTCTTTGTTGAGGGTCCTTCCCATAGGTACACACCAAAGATGAAGCAGCTCTACCTCCCTCTACTCTTTCAATCCTGTACTACAGCACCAGGCTGGACACCCCTCACTGTTGGCTGAAAGTGCCCAGGTCTTTAAAGACATTTACATTTAGGGCATTTAGCAGACGCTTTTATCCAAAGCGACTTTGGATAGACCTTCATCAAAGCAACAGGTAGTTAACAATATGTTTCTTACAGGTATTAGTTGAGCTGTACAGATGTAATAATACATTAATGACAAGTTATCGCACAGATTGATTGAGCTTAATTGAGATTAAACATTAAACACAAACTCTTCTACAGGAGAGCTCTGTGCACATTAGAAACATACACATTAGAAACAAACGGAACAGAATAATCCAACACTCACCCACATAGCCTACATAAATATATGTATATATAACACATACACATACTTACAGCAGAAAATGTTAGGCTAATGAATCCCTCTGAATTATTTTCCAGTGTTTGATAGTGGAGGAGGAGACAAGAGCATAAGCAAAGTCTCGGGTATGGTTTGATCAGCGCCAGTGTTCTATGAGGCAGACAGGGCTGCCAGAGCTACATCCTTGATCAAAAGGACTTGCTATCCTCACTCCTTTCAGGTCTCCACTGAGACAACAAGGTACTTAAATTAGAGATGAGATAAGATGCTGCCTGTAGTATACTGGATGCAGTTATACCAGGAGCCTCTAGGAGTGCCCAGTTGATATAGTATTGATATAGCATTGCATAGCCATTACAGGACAGGAGCAAGTTCTCTGGCAGACAAGTATGAGAATACGCAAGGGAACGTTGTATTGTCGTTGGCAGCTGAATAAACCTACACACTGAATGCAACAAGTGTCTCATGTTTCCAACCCTACATGACGAAAATGGGCATGGTAGGAAAAGTGCAAAACGCATTTGATAGTCAGAACCATGTCATGGGAAGAGTATTAGGAGATGCTCAAATTATTTTTCGTGGCTAATGAGGTTGACAATGAAGACAAACAAAAAGCCATATTGTTAAGTGCTGTGGGTGCAGCCACATAAAGTTTAATATGGAGTTTAGTGAGTCTGGAGAAACCAAGTGACAAGAACTATCGGCAAATTGTGGCGCTACTGAGGACATTTTAACCTGAAGCCAAGTGAGATAATTCAGCGGGTTGAACTTGCAGACAAGAAGACACAGAGAAAGCGTGGCAGATTACGTCACAGAGCTAAGAAAATTGGTGCAGGACTGTGATTATGGGGACTCATTAGCACAGATGATACATAAATATGCTGATGCTACTGGTAAATGGAGTGAATGATGACGCCATTCAGCTTGTGTTGCTCACAATTGGACTTGACGTTTGAAAAGGCTTTCAAAAAACCACAAGTGATGGAGTCGGCAAGCAAAGATGTCAATGATTTGCAAGGTGCAAGTGTTCACCTTGCAACAAGGAGCCACATGAAGCCTACCTACAAGTGGTTCTGGATGAAGAGTCCAAGAAGTACGTGACACACACAGAGGTCTATTCACATACAATAGCCTTGTGGGGTATCTAATTTTCCAGAGGACCATGGAGGGAATTTTGCAGGGAATACCCCATGTCATGGTGTATCTGGACCACATATTGGTCAGCGGTCCGAACGAGACGGAGCACCTGCAGAACCTGGAGGAAGTACTGCACAGGTTGGAGCAGAGTGGTCTCAGGTTGAAATACAGTAAGTGCACTTTCCTGGGAAAAGAAGTGGTGTTTTTAGGACACAAAATGTATGCCACAGGGTTGCACCCAGTAAAAGAGAAAGGGCAAGCAAACAAAGATGCACCTATCCCAGGTAATGTGTCAGAACTTAAGGCTTACCTGGGGCTGTTAAACTATAAGCACCGTTTTCTGCCAAACCTGTCAACCCTTCTGACTCCTCTTCACAAGCTCCTGAGTAAAGAGGTAATGTTGAGATGGGGGGCCTGAGCAGCAGGAAGCATTGGAACAGTCTAAGGAGCTAATCACCTCAAGTGCATTATGATGGAAGAAAAGACCTGATCCTAGGATGTGATGCTTCTCCATATGGGATGGGGGCAGTCCTTTTTCATCGAATGACACGACAGGTGAGAGCATTGTAATGAAAGTATCTTGTGCATTGTTCAGTTACAGGATTGACCCACAGACAACGGGTAAATCACCTGCAGAAATGTTCCTCCGGTTGGTGTGCGGAATGGAGTAGTGGTGATTTTCTGGGCTCCCATCACACGGTTCCTACATTGTATAATTTCTCCTAATATGCCACTCAACCTCTTGGTAACGAACTAAGAAATGGTGTGTGAACAAACTGCCCATCAGGATCGCATCTAGAACCGGCAAAACCGGCAAAACCCTGAACAACCCAATGCACCACCAGCTAGCACTGTTAGCATTGATAACGCTACCTTGGCAAGGATGCTAGCAAAGATAGCATAGCTGCAAGTGGACCTGCTGACTAGACTGACCTAGAGGGCAGAAGCAGGCAGTGTAACCATCATCTTATAGTACCTGAAGCAGTCGAGGGCATCTGACCAACGTTGTTCTTCTCAGAACTCCTGATAATCCATGCTGCCCGATGATACCCAGATGACTGAATGAGGATTAATCTTCAACAACATCGGTCTCCCACTCAGGTTATGTTGACTGGTGATATGTTGTTAGTGTTCATTGAGCTGATGTTTTGCAATCTCACAATATTACTGTTTGTTATAAAAGCGAGAGTGGATACCAACACTGACAATCTGGAGGTATTAAAATAATAGCGCCCTATTGGACTCAATTTGTTGGCTTGTGGGGAGGGCATTATGCTTTTCACCTATTCCACTTAGTAATATGTTTACGTTGGGCGAGTAGTTCGTCATTCGGCCCTAATTAAGGGATGTGTTGAATTACACTCTATTTCATGTTTTTAATAGTAACGTTAGTGTTCTGGCAGGTTTACTCCTTGTTTGTAGCTGCTCACTGTTTCAACACCCAGAAGTTCGCTGGTGTTTGTTTTCTGAGACACCTTTCCATATTGGTCTGTGGGTTTTTGCTGTCTCTATATGCTGTTTGTTTTTAACCTGGTCGACACCACTCTCTGGTGGATGCATGCTAAATAGATGTTTAATGGAACTGTGTTCTTATCCAGACACCATTCGCTATTATAGCCCTTAACCGGACATATCCGCCTTGATGCAATGTCCGTTCTTTTCGTGAGGTTTTCCGGATCCGGTGCCACCGAAACGTAAGTGGAAGTAATTTAGAAATGTCAGTCTAAGTCTAAATGTCAAATTTCATATGTATACGTTAACATTTACATGTCTAATTGCTATACGAAAGTGACTTTGATGAGAAAAAGTCCTAATATGAGATTCATAGCTAGTTTTACACTGCTTTGTCTAGCCAATGAAAATATAGGATCGCATGTGACATAATCTGTCGTCGAGTTGGAGGGAGGTAGAAATGTTAGATAAAAGCCGCAGGAAAGACGAATACAGGATTTCGAAGCAAATGCATTTTTTTTTTTTCTGATCTCTGAAACAAGACAGTCTTAACAATTCAACGATAGTTTAGTATGTATTTTAAGGTTTTAATAACAAAATATGATTATTCTTTTAGAGCCTTCAACATCGGCAGCCGGATCTGGCCTCTGAGGGTCCCATTCTCCTTCCTATCCCTTCCAATGCTTTATATAATCTGTAAAAACAAGATGCTGGTGATGTTAGCCATGATGATGAGTAAACAAGACACGTCTAAACTTTGTCTCTTATTTATACAGCCTCCCACCCTCATCCCTTATCGTCCAGCTCCTCCTCCTCGTCCGCTGGACCCACGACATCCACCGGTAGTGTACTTAATGTTAACAGTCTTTACATGCCAACCCATGATAAATGATAATTTTCTTAAATATATTCTTCTGTGAGGTCACACCGCTGGAGAAAGAAGACCGGAGCCGACGGTTTGGCCGGTGCAGGAAACCTGACCCTCCGGAGAGTTCGGAGGGATTGGTGTCGTGGGTCCAGTGTGACAACTGCCACAAATGGTTTCATACCATTTGTGTGGGCTGGGAGGAGGAGCTGGACAAGGACTTTTGGTGTTAGTGGTGTGTTGATGTTTAAATAATTATTATTAATAATTATTTATTTATTTGTCTGTTTGTTTACATTTTTTGTCTTTTTGTTTACTTTTGTCAAATTTTACTCTGATCTATACACTTCTGACTGTAATCAAGTAAGTACAAATAACATCTTAGATACAATTGAGTTCCCTAAAATTGACAGTAACCTTGTGGTTAATATCAGCAAATGAGATTTTGGGGGCGATTACAGCATTGCAAAGCGGTAAGTCGCCTGGCCAGGACGGATTCACTGTAGATTTCTTCTCCCTTAGTGTCCTAGCTACAGACCCATGTCACTGCTAAATGTAACATAAGAGCCTGCCTAAGAATCTAGCTCGCCTCCAACATGGATTAAGTTGTTGTACTCAGTCAGTAACATCAGTGCAAATGAACAATATGATTTCATCCCCCTTTCAGCTTTACCGTGGCACAATGCAGGGGTGTCCTCTGTCCCCCATACTGTAGCTAGCCATTTGGCTGCGTTCCACAGAGAAATTTGAAGGTATTACTCAACTGGGAACAGTACACAAATTGTAATTGCACACCAACAATTTACTTCTATATGTATTGAACCCTTCTTCATCCCTTCCAGGAGTTTTGAAAATTGTAAAACAATTTGACCAGCTATCAGGTTCTAAGCTTAATTTAGGAAAGAGCAAACTGCTTGTGCTTAACAATCTAGCAGAGGAATTGCCACATGACATAGCCCCTTTCAATTGGGTGGGCAGAGGTTTTAAATATTTGGGTATTTTTGTTACAAAGTCCCCAGCTGACATCTTCAACAGTAATGTTCCTTTTCTTAAAAAAGTAGAGGACGATTTTGACAGATGGACTACTCTACCGCTGTCTTTGGCAGGCCAGCTAGGTCTGATTAAAATGGTTGTATTACCCAAATTCCTTTATCTCTTTCAACATATTCCCATACAAATTACAAAAAAGGTTTTTTACTGAATTAGACAAGTCAATATCTACATTTCTCTGGGCCAATAAACCGGAGCATATGCAGAAGAACATTTTACAGCTTCCTAAACTGTCAGGTGGCCTCGCCCTTCCCAATTTTTTACAGTATTACTGGGCAGCCAATATTCAAAAGCTTTTACATTGGATGGACAAATCTATTGTCGACCAGCATGCCTGGGCCAAAATTGAGATATCCCCCACTCAGATTTCACTATGGTATTGGCTGTGCTCCCAACTACCTGTGTCTGCCTCTATCATCAGCGTCAGCCCAGTAGTTACCCCTCTTAAGATCTGTTTGCAACTTAGAAAACACTATGGCCTGCATGGTTCTTCTGCTCTTGCCCCAATAATTAATAATCACAATTTTAAGCCATCTAATACAGACTGCATTTCAATTTTGGTTTGACAGGGGCATAACATCAATTAGCAATTTATATGACAAAGAAATCTTAATGTCCTTTGCAGACCTGTCAGCTGTGACGGAGCAGCTTCGTCACTGACTGCGAGCAGCGCATACACATACGCACAACACACACATGCTCACACACACACACGCTCACATGCACAACACACACGCTCACACGCACAACACACACACGCTCCCTCCGTCTTCGCTAAATACCGGTACTTTATAAACCTCGCCATTACTCATCTTTCCCCCACCGTTTCTGTAGCACAACCCAGGGTGCACACTTGGTAGTTCTATTTTTCATTTATCCATACATTCCCCCATCCCGACATTCTTACTCACATTGTTACTCACCTTACATCCTCCCCCGTGGTGTCCATCCAAATGGGTGGCTGGCCAAACAGCGGCGTCACTTTGTGTTTTGTTAAATAGTTTTTGCGCGTTTTCCATGATCACATGATCATGTAATTATGTTTTCTTTTTTGCCGCTAATAACTTACTTTTGGTTAAAGGGACATATGTAAGAAATTAATGCAAATTCCTGTTAATTATATATGTGTGTTTATTGTGTTGTAAATGGTTTCTTTACAATTATCTTTTCTAGGGAAATTATTAAGCCTAGTGGGAGGGGCTGCCTGGGCCCTGGCAGGCAGTCGTGACTTGGTTACAGAGGAGGTAACACAGAAGTTTCAAGAGGTATATTGAGTTGTTTTTTGGAGATTGTGAGTTATTGAAGAACTAATAATTTCAATTTTTTTAATATAGACTATTTTGTTGGTTTGTTTTTTTTGGTATTTTTGTAAATATCTACACTAGGCCAGTAAATAAATAACATCATCAGCAATCTTCTGACTACGCCTGTGTTTCCCCAATATGTGAGGAATTTGACATTGAACCCGTCACATATGGTGTCAGAAGTTGGATGGCAAGTCGCAAGACAGCTCGCCTTCCAAGGCCGCGGATGGGGCACAGCAGCTACAGGCAGAAGCTGCATCTGGTGTTGATCTGCTGTGGGAGACCGCGCCTTCAACATCATCCTCATCAGTGGAGGAGGAAGAAGGCCGAGGCCGGCCTGCCCCGGTCTCATCTGGTGCAGCAGGGGGAGAGCTGCTGAGCATGATGAGGGAGTTCTTAACAGCACAGCAGAGGAGAGAGGAGGGTGTGCTGGAAGAGCTTCTCAATCTAAGGGGGTCTCTTCAGCCTGCAGCTCAGCCACCACGGTCAGCTCCAACACTAGGTCGAGCAGCTACAACCCCCAGTACGATGACTGCAAGCAGCCCTAAACTGGTCTTGCCAACACCAGCACCTCGCCGCCATTATGTGTCAGAGTCACCATCACCCCATGCTACAGACTCAGACACTAGAATGGACCGGCCAAGACCAGAACAGAGGACTTACTCTGAGCCAAAAATTCCCCCATATCAAATGGGAGAGGACATTGAAAACTATTTATTGCACTTTGAACGCATTGCCAAAACATGGCAATGGCCAGAGAGTGAGTGGGCATGCCGACTCGCTCCACTGCTGTCTGGGAAGGCACTGGAGGCCAACACTGCGATGGACGAGGAGAGAGCCCACTACTATACAGACCTGAAGGCAGCGCTGCTGACCAAGTTCAACATCTCTCCACCGACAGCAGTTCCGATCGAATACTGTACCACCTGGCGAGAACCCCACCGAGACCTATCACCGCCTTAGAGGTCCCTACCGACGCTGGATTCGGCCGGAGCAGCACACCAAGGAGAGGTCGGGGAGGCCATCATCTTGGAGCAGCTACTCCGGGTACTTCCCTTTGAGGCGAGGACCTGGGTGAAGGAGCATGAACCATTGGAGGGACTTGCGGCTTCCAAGCTGGCTCTACAGTACCTAAACGCTCGGAGAGGAGGACCAGCTACACGCTCCACCAGTGCAGCACACAGAACCAACACTTCAGCCACCCCAGCCACGGCCTGCAAGGAGGTAGGTCACAGGCGCTTGCTATGCACCTCGGCTGGAGGTGGGGTCCAATAAGGATGGGAGAGTGCAGCGCTATAAAACTGTGACTGTCAATGGCGAGCAGGTTACTGCTCTGTTGGACACTGGTAGCTTCATGACTGGTGAAGCACAGCCTGGTGCCAGTAGGCAGTGTGGATTACAGCAGACAAACAGACATTTTGTGTGTTCATGGGGATAAGCATCCTTATCCAAAAGCTGACTGGTACCATTGATGAACAGCCTTACCTGTTGACTGTTGATGTGGTAGAAACATTGCCTGTGGATGCCATCCTGGGATGGGACTTACCTGTACTCCTGGACTTACTGCAGGAAAAAGAACTGCCTGTGGACACTGACTGTGGGGAGAAGTGTGCGGTCAATGTGAATGTGTCTTGCCCTGTGATCACTCGAGCCCTGGCGAAAGCTGGTGTCCAACCACTCCCAGACCTTGACAGTAGTCTGTGTGAGGGTGGCACTAATGGGCCAAGAAAATCCCGTCGCCAACACCGCTTCGAGAAGTAGCTATGGCCAACAGAATCTTACAGAAAGAGTTTGCTGTCCAATAAAATGTGGGAAGTACCTGAAAATATTTCTGTGCTGCAGAGGGACTTTGAAATCTTTGATCCTAAGGTGGTAGAAGAGATGAGTGGAAATTGTGTGGTGAAGGCAAGGTTCATTGTTGAGAAGGATTTGTTGTATATAGTTGAGGAGGATCACAGATGCCTTGTAATTCCTGCTAGCTGTAGGTCACTTGTCATGTACCTGGCACACACACTCCCATGGGCCGGCCACCTTGGCCGCCACAAAACCTATCTGCGCATCAGTTCATGCTTTTATTGGCCCTCCATGTACACAGACATTCAGAAATATTGCACCACATGTCCCACATGTCAGAAAACAGGTACTGCTCGCAAGTCAGACCAAGCTTTTCTGCAGCCACTTCCTGTTATCTCCACTTCATTCCGTAGGATTGCCATGGACATTGTGGGCCCGCTGGTGAAAAGCAGCGGTGGTCACCAGTACATCTTGGTCATGTGTGACTATGCCATACGTTTCCCAGAGGCCATCCCCCTGTGCACCATCACAGCTCCCGCTGTTCTGCGTGTTTTGGTTCAACTGTTCTCCAGAGTGGGGATACCGGATGAGATCCTGACGGACCAGGGGACCTTCACCTCCAGGTTGATGCAGCTGTTCCATAACCAGCTGGGCATCTCAGCTATTAAGACCACGCCATATCACCCACAGACTGACTGTCTTGTTGAGAGATTCATTCAGACGCTGAAGAGGATGCTGCAGAAGTTTGTGGATGATACTGGCAAGGACTGGAACCGCTGGCTGCCGTTTCTGCTCTTCACCTACCGAGAAGTTCCCCAGGCCTCGACGGGTTTCTCTCCATTTGAGCTGCTATATGGCTGGGATGTGCAGGGACCATTGGATCTGCTCCGAAAGGGCTGGGAGGACCCTTCCACTACTCCAAGCGGCAGAGGGGTGGTGCAGTTTGTGCTAGAGATGCGAGATCGGCTGGCAAGATACCAGGGGGAGGCAGAGGTCAAC